>CAAKHD010005480.1:7616-34695 GCA_901007705.1 Fistularia tabacaria
GGGGGCCCCCCCCCCCCGTGCCCGCGGCCGCCGCGGCGGCCGGGGGGCCCCCCCCCCCGCGCCCGGGGGGGGGGGGGGGGGGTGGTGGGGGGGGGGGGGGGGGGGGGCGGGCGGGGGGGGGGGGGGTGCCGGCCGGCAGACGTCGAAGGTCACCTTGCAGTGGAAGTTCCCGGGCTGGCAGAAGAAGCAGTTCTTCTCGTCGGAGCCGTTGGGGCAGCGGTTCTGGTAGTTGCAGCGGTCCGAGCGCGGGTAGCAGGCGCCACTGCGGGAGCAGGGGAACTCGCCGTCCTGGCAGGACGAGCAGTTGAGCTCGTCACGGCCGTTGGGGCAGTGCCAGTAGCCGTCGCAGCGCTGCGTCTCCGTGTAGCAGCCCCAGTTCCCCCCGCAGGGCAGTTCCCAAGGCAGGCAGAAGCCGTCCACCTGAGGAGTCACAGGTCAGCTGGAGAACCCTGGAGGCTCCAGCAGCGCGCATGGGCGCGTACGCACACACGCGCACACGCACACACACACACACACACACCTGGTAGGTGACGTTGAAGCCCCTGGCGGCGTTGATCTTGTCGGCGTAGAAGTGGACCCTCAGCTGGCCAGAGGAGGACACCACGGCCACGGGCGCCCGGGAGTCAAAGGCTGTCAGGACGCGGAGCAGGTGGCGAGGGTTCTCCTCCAGGCCGTCGTACACCTTCACGTAGTCTCCGTAGCCCGTCCCGTCCAGCTTGAAGTCCGTGAACCGCAGGATGACCTGAAGCACCAACCGCCGCCATTAGCATGTTAGCTTTGTAGAGGACAGTAACTCACTGCCAGAAGGTACCTTGACCTGGTTCCACCACCTCACACAGCCCGGGGCTCTAAAACATCCCATCCATTCATTCATTCTCCGAAAACTTCTTCTCACACGCGGACCAGTGAAGACCAGGACTCCTCTGAACCTGCCCGTACTGCCCCATCAACTACCGGAGGGCAGACGTTTGGTGCCTCGTCAGCTACATCTAAGACCAGCTTTGGGCGTCTGAGGGTAAATGAGAAGGTCCTCCATCCAGAGGTCCAGAGACACAGCACCATCAGACACACCGAGACGGGTCCAAAAGCAAACATCTTTGAGGAACCAAGTGTTACTACGCTCAACAGCATCTGAGTTCTCCAGACAAAGAGGAGACCGCTGACCCTGAGGGTCACCGGCAGCTCAGGAACACCCTGTGTTCTGGGTGAGAGTCATCTACAGATCTTAGCTCTCCTCATCATCCGGTGATGAGGAGCACACGGACGGAACAAAAGGAGCTCAGAGGACCTTCCTGTGGTCTCCAGTGTCGATCAGCCAGGTGCAGTTGCTCCCAGGAGGGTAGAAGTCGGGGTAGTTCGGGGAGCTGAAAGACCCATAGAAATTCCTCAGACGTTCTCCACAGGAGGGAACGTCACAGTCCATCTCATCACCCAGATCCTGCAGACAAACAGAGCCCGTGTTAAGACATGTCACTGCTGGCCTGAAACGCTGGGGTCAAGTGGTCAGGTGGTGGTGTGTGGAGATGTTGGTGGGTGAGGTACCTGGCAGTCGATGCTGCCGTCACAGCGCAGGCTGTGGGGCAGGCAGGTGTAGACGCGGGTGTAGCGGGACAGGCAGGGGAACTGGTTGAGGCTACAGGGCTGGAAGGAGAAGGCCGTGTCCGCGCACATTTCCTCGTCCGAGTTGTCTCCGCACTCGTCCATGGAGTTGCAGCGCCACCAGTCTGGGATGCACTTCCCGTTGGAGCAGTGGAACTGGTCCACCTCGCAACCCGCCGCCTCCGGCTTCCCTGCGGCGGCATGGAGTCAGTTACAGGTGCCAAAGGCCCACAGAGGTGCCGCGACAACTCACCTGTGACGTAGGATAGGCGGAAGCCTTTGCCAGCCAGGCTGTCGTCAGAGTGGAAGTGGATCCACACGTGGTCCTGTGAGGAGATGTAGGGCGGCGGCAGCGACGAGCCGCACGCACGCACTCCGTCCAGACCACGGTAGCCACTGATGGAGATCCAGTCTGCCGAGCAGCGATGGGACCCCTGGAGGTCAAAGTCCTGGAAGCTGCATAGGTGGGGATTACAACCGGAGAACCCGGAGGCTCCCTGACCTCCGACCCTCATGGCAGAGCCTCACCTGACTGTCACAGCATCTCCGGGGCGACCTCTGATGTTCCAGCTGCAGTTGAGCTGCGCTGGGTACTGGAAGGGCCACCCAGGGCTGGTGATGATGCCGCTGGACGCCCGCAGAAGCTCCGCCCCCTCTCCACAGGCTGGAAGGGACACACGGGTTACTTACCCTCTGAACATCCCATCATCATCCCCTTCATCATCTCCTTACCGTTTGAGAGCCCCGACACGTAGACATTGTCGTTCCTCTGAGACGCAGCAATGCATCCTAGGAGATAAAGATCGGGAGAATATCAATATCTGGAGGCCACTTTGTCCACGTGATGACATCAATGAGAAGCGTCCTGCCTGACAGAACGTTCTCCAAAGGTTCTCTACATGTTCTGGAGAAATCTTCAACTGCAGTTCACATATGGACGTTGAAGACCTCTATAAAAGTAGATGTTAACTCCTCGCAGCCCGGGAGAACTCTGGGACTTCTTGGGATTCCTTCCGAATATACAATCTTTTTGTTTGAGTTAAGGCGTGTTTCACCATTTTTTTCCCCTGTATTACACATTGGAGTTCCTCCCGGAGGTTGGCGGAGGGGAACCCCAACCCCGGAGAGGTCAGAGGTCACCAACTCACCTGCCAGCAGCAGCAGGGAGGCGCAGGCCGAGGGTGGATGCCTGCGGGCCGGACGGAGGGCCATGACGGAGCCGATGGGTCGCCAGCCGCAGGATTATCGCGACGACGACGGTGATGATGAGGATGAAGATGAGTCCAAGGTCAACAGCCAGCCACAGCTGTCGGCCGCAAGCACAGAACTCCCCCCCAGAAACAGCTGACACATCTATCTGTTAGCTTAGCTCGGCTAGCACCGACGGCCAGTGGATTCTGATATGTGTGCTAACGAGGCTAGCAGCTAACCCCGCTAACACTCTCTGTCCCGGGGAGACAAAGACTCCGGTTAGCTCAGCTAATGCTAGCTGTTGTTAGCTCAGCGAACAAACGGAGACACTTTACCAACAAACACCCACTTTTATGTCTTTGTGAAACTCGACCAAACCGTCGCAGACTCCGAGTTCAGAAATAAATAACTCCCAGCCGGCGGGGAGACACTCGTTCTGGGGCTGTTAGAGCCGCCAGGGATCCCGGAGAAGACCGTCTCTTCCAGCGGCTAACGAAGCTAACACTAGCAACGCTCTCCTACTCGCAGGACATAACGGCGCTCAGACGCCCGCTAGCCCGACCCTCCAGAACCGTTGGCATGGATCCCAGGGCGGGACGCGTGGCCGGCGGAACCCGAACCGAGGATCGCCTCCAGCTGAGCGGCTAACAGAACATGTTTACAGTCTGTTAGCCGTTAGCCTGCCAACAACAACAGTCCGCTCAGCTGCTCCGTGTATTGACGACTGAAGCCCCGCCCCCGGGTCACATGACCCCCGCCCTGCTGTCGTATGGCGAGGCAGCAGGGCGAAAACGCTCGAGCGCGATCTGTCAATAAGAAATATCGATACGAGGATTGGAAGAGGAGGAGAACAAGAACTCCTGCAGGAGAACAAGAACCACAGCCAACGCAATGTGTGTTTAATCAGTGCATAGCAGACTGCAATCCCCATGATGGTGTCAGAGAACCCCCATGGTCCTTAAAAGAGTGAGGAACATGGAGGTTCTTCTGCACCTCCATGGTCAAAAGAGGCGTGAGAACATAGAGGTGATAGGCTTGTCACCTTTCGGTGTTGGAGTTCCTTAGCTCATCCGTGGAGTTACTCTTGTCACTCGGCAGGTAACAAAAGGAACCGTGAGAAGACGAGTCCACCAGATTCTCCTGGGACTCAGGTGGAGCTCCTGGTCCTTCTTCTTCTTCTATAGCCCTAAAGAGCTCCTCGGTGAGGGTTGTCTTCAGACATCTCATGCTCTGTTCTTCTCCAGGATCTTTGTGGATTGGACTGCAGCAGCTCCTGGAGCCTTTGGTTCTGTACCCTGTGGACCTGGTGGGAGCGGACCTTCTTCTAGGCTCCACTAGCCTGCAGATACCGGCTGCTAAGTTGTGAGGGTTCCTCAGAAACCACAGCAAACATCTTTTCAGCCATCAAGTAGGTGAACAGGATCTGTCTGAGAAGATGAGACTACTCCTCACCAGAGGACCTCATGTTCTCCCTGAGGAGCATCGAGACAGGGGGCCTCACTTCTCCTTGTCGCCAGCTGATCCTCCAACACCTCCTGGGACTGGGATCCCTCTTGACAAGTAAAACGATGTCCACAAATGTTCACCAATTACTTGAACCTTTATAAACATTCTTCATGTGGTCTACAGGAGAACCATCTAGCGATCATCCTGAGTGAGTCAGAACCAGAGCCCTCCGGCGCTAAAAGACCAGGTCCAGCAGGACCATCAGGTTCTTGTAGACCTCAACCAGAGGTGAACCTGACCCATACATTGTCAGGGAACAGAAGGTCCAGCTCCAGCGTCCACTCAGAACCTTCTCCCGCAGCAGATGGATCAGGATCATCTTATCAATGGTCCTGATCAATCTGCTGTGGGCTGATGGAGGTGAACCACACAGGTGACGCTTGAGAAGCAAAGCACCTTCACTGTGAAGGATGTGAATCCTTTCAAATTAAGACAGTTAAAACGCTTTCACTCTCCCCAACCAGGGAACTGCAGATGTTCACCAGAAGGTCAGGAGTGGCGTGACGACCTGATCTGAGAAACCTCCATGTTTGCCGTTCCTTCTGGAGAACCTGGTTCTGAGTTCTCCTCTGTAGATCATCCACCCGTCCATCCATACTCATTCATGATCTTCTCATAAGCTCACATACACACACTTTAGCCCACATTGTGAATGAGATGAAGTTCCCATCCATTCATGATGCGAGGTGACCATGAAGACCTCGTGCGGAGCCAGAAGACCCATGGTTTTATTGTAGACTTCACCGTCAGATGACCTCCGACCTCTCAGGTCATCCCGATATCAGTCCTTCGGCGATGGCCGATCGGGAGGGTATCCATCGCACTGGGCGGATCAATAATCCGGTCTTTGTCTCTGCGGTCAGAGATCGCTCGCCATTACCCGGGCGACGATGTCGGCCGCGGCGCCCGGCTTCCTCCGCCCCGATCGGCCATTCCGCCTGACGACCAAAATGTCCGCCCGGCGGCGCGGGTCTACAATGACGACGATGACGAAGATGCGGATGGAGATGAAGAGGAGGTGAAGTGGCGCAGGAAGTGGTCCAGGCTGTAGACGGCGCCCCAGCCCACGCCGTCCTCCATGGCGATGAAGTCGTCCAGGTTCATGCGAGACTCTGCGGAGGGAACGACACGCGGGTGACGCCGCTGTGACCTCGGACGGTTACCGTGGCGACGGGTGGCGACCTGCAGTGCGGATAGGAGGGTACGGCGGCGGGGGCATCTTCCAGGAGCCGTTGGCGTCCTTCATGTGCGAGCGATCGGACGCAAAGTGAGACAGGAAGCAGGCGGCGGGGACCACGCGCAGCTTCCTGGGGAGACAGGAAACGGTCAGGGGTCAGGGGTCAGGGGTCACCCCTCCGAGGGATGCCCTACCTGTGGTACGGCGCTTTGAGGGGGCGGTCGGAGCGCAGCGCCTGCGAGGCGTACTCCTCCAGGCTGCAGGGGAACGCCAGCACCGTGTCCAGGTCATACACCAGAGCCTCCGATTGGCCGCCGGCCTGCAGCAGGATCACATGGTAGTCCTGAGGGACACGGGACAGCACAGCTTCAGTAACGCAGCTCCTCATTGGCTCATTCCAGCGTGACATCACTGACCCATATGACAGGCTGGGCCCCGTGTCCAGACCTCTGCTTCCACAGAGGAACCTGCGGAGAACGCGGCAGACCAAAGAACGTTACGCGCCAAACAATCCGAGCACGTTGTGCGGACGTTCTGCGAGTCCCTCACCGTTCTACCCTGGTTGGAGATGAAGACCACGAAGATGTCCTCCAGCGGTGCAGTTCCTTCGGTTCGAGCGAACTCGCACAGTTTCCACACGTTCTCCTCGCTGGGCACACAGGAAGGTCAGAGGTCAGTCCAGCCCAGACCATAATAGGGTCGCAGTAATCAGTACTACACCAAGTACCGCTCCATGAACACGACTTCAGCTCCTCCAGTATCGACCCGACATCAGTTATCGATCAGTGAGTACTGCAGTCCCTACTGAGTATAGTGGTACCGCCAAGAATATAGTCCCACCACTCTGCCTATTGTAGTACCACCCTGAGTACTGCAGTCATACCCCGAGTATGCAGCACCCCCGAGTATTGCAGTGCCACTCTGTGTATTGCTGTATCAACTTGAGTATTGCAGTCCCCCCTCAGTAGCACCATTCTACGTACTGCAGCCCCCCCTCCGAGTATTGCAGTACCACTCTGCAAACTGCAGTAGTACTCACCAGTAGCAGCTGGTGTAGGCGCAGCTCTCGCGGTTCGTCGGGATTCTTGTCGCCGGCTTCATTTTGGTGTCACACTCAAAACCGTCCGCGGAAACCGGAAGTGACGCAAGGTCCCCGGCGGATCTTCCGAACGAACGTCTCGCCGCCTCCTCGAAGAAGTTGTTCTTCTGTGATGTGGTCTGGACCCGCGGAGCCCGAAGACCTGCCTTCGCCTGAGGGACAGAAGTGCCTCATGACGCGGGAACACCTGGACTCCATATCCGGTTCCCCTAAACCGGAAACTAGGATGAAAATAAACAGACGAACCTCAGGCCGCTTCCGGTGGAGATATTTATTATTAATCTGGGGGTTTGATCTTCTGTAAAGAGAATTGGAGTCCTCATGGACATCATGGATGTCTTTCAAGGTGGACCTCTGAAGCCATTTATGTTCCAGAAAATGGACTGGATGTCAATCAACGGCCTTCAGAACAGAAGTTCTGATGTTTCCAGGCCCAGTCTGAGATTGACGGACCACTGTCTCCAGTGGAAAACCCTCTCGGTAGTTCCAGAATTGTTTAGGAACCCGATAGCCAAAGCTGCAGTTGTGTGTGTCCATGTTCTTGTAGGTCTTTAGCTTGAGGATGTGTTGGAGATAGACCATGCACTGGTCTGGAGTAGATGTTCTCCAGTAGGACCAGCTCCTGGAACAACAACAGACTTCAACTTCTTCTTGTCTTCTGACAAGCAGATCACAAGCAAATCCACAGCTTCGCGCACGCACATGCGCGCACACACACACACACACACATATACACACACACACACGCTCGGTGTGCCTCCGGCCGTGTAGATGTTTTTATGTTTATTGGAGCAGAAGGTTCCTCTGTTGGAGGCCTCACATATAAAAGAAGGCAGGAGGAGGTTCCCAGGTCAGATGTTCCTGGGTTCCTCCAGTCTTCTACAAACACAACGATAAAAAGGAGGAGTCGTAAAAAACACCCGCTTGTCTCCGGAGGTGCCGCCAGGTGAAGGGGTCCTAGGTGAAGAGGCGGATGGTGGCGTCGGCTCCGGACGAGAAGACCCAGGGCTGCGTGGGGTGGAAGGTCACGTCCAGGACGCCCAGGTCGTGCGTGATTGCGTGACCTCTGAGGACCTTGACGGGGACGATCAGCGGGTTCTGGAGAAGGTCGCTGTGGAGACAAAGCTGGTGAGGGCGGGTGGGGGGGAGACGCAGTACAGGGTGTACTCGGGGGTAGTACTGAGAGCAGTATTACTTGTAAACCATCCCGTGGCAGACGATGACCGTCCCGTCGTCAGACGCCGAGGCGAACAGCGGGTAGGTCCGGTGGTAGGCCACGTTCCTCACCGCCTTCTTGTGGTGCCTGCACACAGGAGACATGAAGGTCCGGTGGAGGCCGGAGGCCATGAGCTGGCACAGACAGGTGCCTACCGTAACAGCTTGTAGGGCTTGGTGGAGAGGTCCAGGTCGAACCAGCTCAGCCGGCAGTCGTAGCTCCCGCAGATCACATGATCACCTGGAGACCAACGCACACGTTAGGGAGGAGGTCCGCGGGACCAACCACACCTCAGGTCAGACACCACGGCAGCCGAGGCAACAGGTTAGTCAAACGGTGCACAGTATCAACCACACCATTGTCCTGTCAGGTTTGTCAGAAAGTCCACAGTAGCAACTACACTATTCTCCAATGATACGGCACACCAGGTGAGGTCAGAGGGCAGTGGTATCACCTCCAGGGTGGACCGCGATGCTGGAGATCCACTTGGCATTGGCAAGTAGCTTCTTGGTGGTCTGCTGCTTCAGCAGGTTGTAGATACGGATGGTGCGCTGCGTGGCCACCAGGAAGTACGGTCTGATGGGGTGAAAGGCCACACTCTGGACCAGGCCTTGGCTCCGCCTGAAGGGGTTCTGGCTCCGCCTCCGGCTCAACTGGTGGATCAGCACCTGCAGGTGACTGGTGTTGTCGGGCATCACGGACGCCAGGTAGTCACCCTTCACGTGCCACGTGACCTGGTGCACCGCCTGAGGAAGGAGCCTGATCATTAGCTTGGGATCAGTAACGGAGGAAAATCGATCCGCCGACGGGTCTCTGACCTTCGGGTGCTGGAGTCTGAGGCGGATCCCCTGGCTGAGCTCCTCCCCCTCACAGGTGCTCCAGTTGACCGGGCCCTGGACCTCCGAGGACTCGGCATCCTGGGGTGCGGTCAGGAGGCGCTCTGACGAGGAGACGGTGTGCTTGTCTGCCAACGCTGGAGATATGACCAGGACCGAGGACCCCCTGAAGACCGACAGGCATCAGCACTGTGCGAGTCACCACGCCTCCTGACACGTTAACGCATGAACGCTTTGTCTTACACGGCGGCAGCCAGCAGGCAGATGGAGGGGTTCGGGTTCCAGGCCACGCTCTTCACAGCTCCGCCCACCTGGACGGTCTTCAAGCAGCGAGACGACTGGACCTCCCAAAACCTGACGGAGCCGTCGTCGCTGCCTGTGAGGAAGCACCACATCAGTCCCCCGCTGGCGACCGCAGACCCCTGACCCCGAGGAGGGCCCTCTCACCTGAGGCCAGCCACTGTCCAGAGGGTGAGACGCTGATGGAGCGGACCAGGCCGGCGTGGCCACGGTACACCAGACTCTGCGTGGTGGGGAACGGCTGCAGGTCACGGGGCTTGGGGAGCTTGGGGATCAGGTCTTCGGGATCCACGTTGACCTGCCGAGAGACACGGGTCACGGACCGCCGAGCCGACGGCGTAGGTGCAGGCGCAGCTGCGCTCCGGCCGGCTTACCCTCATCTTCCTCTGCCGGGGACACAGGTAGAGGTCCAGGCAGCGCTCGAAGCGCTCGTGGATGAAGCGGGAGAAGGCAGGAACCTGCCGCAGGCTGGAGAACTTCCTGGGGATGAAGGGCAACTTCCTGTCCTGGGGGTCCTGCTGCTCCCACAGCGCCCGCTGCGGGTAGAAGGAAGGGAGGGTCGTGACGTCGGCCGCTCGGCAGGAGACTCGGACCTCCGCTCGCAGCTCGTACCTCCTCCTCGGAGAACAGGAACTCGGGGGGAGGGTTGTAGGACTCCTGGTGACCCGGAAGAGGAGTCTTGGGTGCCGGCAGATGCATTCGATGTCTGGCCAGGATAGACGAGTCCTCGTTGGCCCACAGGTCGTAGTACCGCTCCCTGCTGTCATCCTTCACCCGCCGAGGTTTGATCCAGCCCATCTTAATGGCGTGGACGAGTTTGGAGACCTGGAGGAGACAGATGGCATCAGAACCAGAGTCCTGGAGAACAGCGGCTCGACGCTTGTCCTCGTTACCTTTTCTTTCTCGATGAGTGACGGGATGAAGCTGCGTTTGTCTTCGGGGCGGTTGGTGACAGGGTGAATCATCACCTCGGAGCTGAAGAAGTCCACTGAGGGCTGGGGTACACGGAGCATCACATGAGAAACAAGGGGGCGGGGCCGTTGCCAGGCACATAAGCAAGGGAGTGGGGCCTCAGGTGTTCAAGCAAGGGGTCATTGACCAAC
Organism: Fistularia tabacaria; assembly: GCA_901007705.1. Lineage (NCBI taxonomy): Eukaryota > Metazoa > Chordata > Actinopteri > Syngnathiformes > Fistulariidae > Fistularia > Fistularia tabacaria. Next base: position 17,644 of record CAAKHD010005480.1, read on the forward strand.
CTCATACTCGTTGAAGTTGACGTCTCCAAACTGGCCTCTCTGCAGACGCTTCACCAGCTCCACCTGTTCGTCTGACAGGACGATGTCACTTCCTGTCTGCTTATCATGAACAGTTTTCCTGCAAACATGTTGAGGAGGTCAGTCCCATGGTACCATCTGTACCTGAGGGACCGTCACTACCTCACATACCCTTAGTCACATGTGTCAAACTCAAGGCCAATGGGCCACATTTGCCGAAATTGCTCTTTTCATGCAGAGCAAAGGAAAACACGTGTCTGAATTGTCAGATCCAAACTGGCTGTGTGACTGTGCTGTGTTACGCGACTTAACCCAGCATGTTGCCCTGCTGAATCAGAAGCTGCGGGGACGCTAACAATTCATCACGCAGATGTCCGACACGATCACCGTGTAACCTTGACCTATGGATGTACCAAGTAAAACAAGACAATCTTGCCCACTTTCCTGTTTGTCAGAACATCTTTATATTCACTTGGATGGTTTGATCATTGATTGATGGAGTAATGTGGGTTTCTTAGCCTAACAATGAAAAAAGGGTTTATGTTGTATGAGCAACTAGGAAACAATTTATTTTTATATCTATGAAAATGCAGATGTAACATTTTGGATTTGAATGAGTAATACATTAAGAGTTATTCAACATTAAGGAGTAGTTACATTTATTTTACGTTACCGTATTTTTATTTTTACCCGTTCATTGATATTGCGCCTTATAATGTGGTGTGCCTTATGGTTCCCAAAGAACCTTAAGTAGTACTTAGGCTACCATTCATACCTTGGGTACCACCAGTACCTCTGGTACCACCCCAACTCAGGTACCACCGGTGCCCCAGACCCAAACATCATCCGAGCTGAATGAGTCCTGGTTCCAGCAGCAGGACAAGGAGGCCAAAATCCCAGAATGCATTTCCTGGCACCAGGACGGAGCTAAAAAAACTCACCAGTAGTCTGGATTCTCCATCTTCTCCAGAAACTGGTCAAGCTCATCTTGGTTCCTGATTGGCTTGTAGATCTTCTTCCCGTCCAGGTCGTAGCCCACATGAGGGAAGTCCTTGTACCATTCCATGGGGATGTTTCCGACGGTGTTCCTGATGTCCTTCAAACCAGAAGATGACAGTTGTGTCAAATGAAACTCTGGGAACGTCAAAGGAACGTACAACCCATGTAGGACAAGTTAGTCATCTCACCTCCTCATCTGATGAGTCCTGCTCGTACTCATCGACTTTCTCCTTCTCCTCAGCTTCCTTCTCCTCTTTCTCTCCATCCATCACCTTCATTTCCTTCTCTGTCTGCATAAAGAACCACCTGCTGATGTTCTTGGAGGAAATTGTTCTTAACACTCGGGATAAGGATCAGATGAAGTACCTGTTGTAATGCCTGCTCCTGCTGCTCCACCTCCTCCTCCTCGTCATCATCACCATCATCATCATCGTCGTCATCCTCGCTGTCACTGCCGGAGTCCTCCAGTCCAGAGAAAACACTTTCCTCACTCTCTGAAAGATCCTCTTCTTTATCCTCTCCCTCAGCAAACACCTTGCCAAAGCTGAAGATCTGAAAGTACAACCAGACATAGAGAAACCTGCTGATTCTAAAACATTAGAACATCGAGAATATTCTCAGCCTCTTCCCATTCTGCACTTTGACCATAAGCCATGCATTTTTATGTGAAGTGGAGAACATCTTCAGACATTGTTTCCACTTCTAGGTGACACCTATTTCATGCATCTCCTCAGTGTTATTAGTCCCTTCAAACCTAATATCTGCTACACCGCCCTGTGAACCCAGGGAGGTCCAAGTCCATCCTGAGAACATCTACCTGGTCTTCACTGGCTGAAGATGAGTTTTACTTTCAGAAAGAGTCTAACCATCTCCCTCAGTTGGAGACCAGTTCCATCTTCTAATACATACACAGACAGACAGACAGACAGACAGACACACACACACACACACACACACACACACAAACGCAGGCAGGCAGACAGCAAACAAACAGACAGACGGATGGACACAAGCGCGCGCGTACGCACGCACACACACACGCACGGACGCACGCACACACACACGCACACACACACACACACACACACACACACACACACACACCAACAGACAACAAAAACAAACAGATACACACACTATAATCTCCGCTGGAGCCCCCCCATGCCCCTCAGCTGAGGTCTCGTTCAGATGTCCCTTCAGAACCTGGTTCTTCCGTGTTCGTCGTCCTCCTGGTCTCCCTCCGAGGCCGAGGAGGGTCCCAGTCCCTGCCGGCCGAACCCCAGGACGGTTCGGCTCCCCTCCCGAGCCGGGCCGCTGGATGGTACCTAACATTGCCGGGACCTTCCTAGGAGTCGGACCGCTCCTAGCCTGTTAGCCTGCTAGCCTGCTAGCCTGCTAGCCTGCTAGCAGTGATCTCCTCTACAGCGGCTCACCTCCTCCTGCTCCTCCTGCCGCACCTCTTCCTCGCTCCTCTTCTTCTTCCTGCTCTTGTTGGGGACTTTCTTGGGCGCCGGTCCCTCCTCGTTGCTCCGCTCGTCCGCCATCTTTCCGGCACGTGTGATGCTGCGGGTCAGAGGTCACAGCGCAACTTTATTGAACCCTGACAACAACAAAGTGAACTTCCGGTCGGCACAATAAAGTTTTATCCGCCAGCGGAGTTTGTTCCCGATTTCTACTGTTTCCTCCGCTCTTCACTGTATTCTCTGAGTTTGCAATGTTTGTGGATTTAAAGAGGACACTTTTGATCGCCCCGTCTGAGGAGGTTCATCATTCATGCCAGCGTGAAGAGGTTCTCCATCAGTCTTAGGGGCGAGAGGGAACGGCGGGTCGGAGTGGTGACGCCACGTCCGGTCAGGTGACGCGGGCTTAAGCCGATAGCGGCCGCGGACCGCCACGACCCGTCTATCGATTATCGGTGATCGGTTGCCAGATGCGTTGGCGCGTGCTGCTCCTGCTGCTGGTCCTGTGCGCGTGCCCGCCGGCGTGCCGCGGCAGCCTGCCGACGCCCGCGCAGCCGCCGGCGCGCGCCGCGTCTCCTAGCAACGACTGGCGGCGTCTTCCGGGTCTGTGCCGGCGGCTGAGGAGGCGCAGAGTCACCGTGCTGGTACCTGCCGATCGATCACAAGAAATTCGTGACTGGAGCCTCCGGGAATCTTCTGGAGACGTGACATTAGCGAACATCAGCTCACTTCTCATGTCTTCCAGTGTCACCTGGACAAGTTCTGCTGGAGGGGGCGGAGCCAGGCCGGCCAGGTGTGTCCCTGTCCACGAGGATCCAGGTGCTCGCACTTCTTCGTCCACAGCCTGTGATTGCACGGACGTGAGAAGATCATGCATCCGGTCAGCAGCGAGCATGGGACCTCCTGAAGGCCGAGACCACGGGATCATGTTCTCCTGTAGTTACATTTGCTCTCCTCCTCCTCTCCTCCTGTCCGTCGGCCTCTCTGCTTGTATTTCCTGCCCACCAATTAGAAGCTACCGGTCAGGGGTCGGTATCTGTACGTCCTCCCGTGTCCTTTTTGAATAAAGAACTTTAGATCCTCCTAAATTCTTGTTCTTTGTCGGACTCACAGTCCCCTGAACCTGATCCTGGAGGATCTTGGGGGATCCTCCTGCAGACCGGCGGAGCTCGGACTTCATCTTTAAGTATGGGGATACAGATAGTCTGACGGACAGCTCGCTAACTGCCAAAACTCATCGGAAGGTCTCGTTGCTGCGTTCACAGTCCAGCATCACGCAATCCTGGTTAGCTTCAGCTAGCTCTGATGCCAAACTGTGGCACGGACACTCACCAGCTGTCCGTGGAGGTGGGTGGACGATATCTCCCAGGTTTAGGGTTAGCAGCACTTCTCATCTAGATACCAGGTGGATCCTGGTCAAATGACTCTCCCACGGGAAAGCGCTGCAGCGTTAGCTACCTGAGCTAACAGTGTGTGTCCATGGCCTCCAAGCTGAGTACACAGTTTAAAACAAATTAATGACGGCGCTTCACAGAAGTACTTCCAAGAAGGACCCCATACGTTCAAAACCCGCCTGAGGTTCTTGATCATAAGGCCAAGCTCATTCTGAGCCAAAACAACAAATCACAAGTCAGCTGTAATCAGATTACAGCAACTCTGAACACCGTGTAATCCGCTGTATGACAGTGGTTCAATTGTTTTGTCCAGTATGTGTTTCCTGACATATAGCAGGGATTGGACACCAAGTTATGACCAGATTACTGCCTTCTAATCCATTGTGATTAGTAACTGTAATCCACCCATTGAAATGTAGTCTTATTGCACGCTTCTCTGCAGGATATTTTGAACTTTGAATGAGTAAAACTGTAAATTTGTGTAAATATAATGTACGTTCGTATGCGTATCATATATAAAGCTAAGTACTGTTTTTCTGAATTCTGTTTCCGGTTTGTTACCGTTGCTTTACACCAGGAAAACTTTATTGTGAAGGTCGCTACCGGAAGTGACGTCCGCAAGGTGCGTCTATACCCTGTCAGCGTGAGTCCGCCGTGGATCCGGTCGTCGTCGGTAGATCCAGGTCGATCCCGGTGCCAGCGGCAGCCTGCGACCTGTTCTCGTCCGTCCGCCGCCGGTAAACGGTCCCTTCCCTTTCCGGTTCGACCGTAAAATGGCGGCGGTTTCGACGCAGGACGGTGAGTTTGCCCACGGCGAGCTAACGCTAGCATGGAGCATGCTATGGATGTGACCGTAGCAGTCTGCTTGCGTTAGCGTCCGAAGCGACTTTAATTACAGGTAAGTGTAGGAACGTAATTGTTTTCCTAAGTGTCGTTCTAACCGAATGCGATTTAAGCGCGTTAATTGGGACGTCAATTGGCGTCAATCGCGCAAAAAGCAAAACTCGATCTCAACAGCTAGCATCCCTGTTAGCTAGCCTGCTGACCGTAGCACTGACGTCTTTGTTTTGAAAAGTCGACTCCTTGTCATAGAGGCGTCGGTTTTGGTGACTCAGAGGAAACACGTCCCAAGGGTTACCGAAGTGTGACCTTTGCGCTTACACGACCGGCTGATATAAACAATGCCTTTCTGCGATTGGCTGACGGATACCGTTACCCCCGCAGCTTTTATCAGCATGAAGCCAAATCATCTTGGAGCCAATCAGAAGCCAGTGAGAGTCGGCGGGTAACCGATCCGAAACCCGTCCGTCAGGGATCCCGAGCCGATCGCGTCCAGCGGGTCAGGAGCCAGGGAGAGTCCGCGGGTAAGGAGCCAATCAGGGGGCAGAGTGGCGCCGGGAGGCCTCAGCAGGCTGATGGAGGGAGACTGTCGGGTCCCGGTGGCGTGCTGCCGGCCACGGGTCCTCATCCTGCACGCTCTCTTCTGGGGCCTGGTGTCTCTCAGGTAGGTAAAGGTCAAAGGTCACGGGTGTTTGTGTGTCTGGGGGGGGGTTCTTCAAGGTCTGACCGGAACTATCTGTTGCAGGGTCTTTGGGGCAGCGCTGCTCAGCGAAGACAAGACCTCAGGTAAGATCACGTTCGACTCCCCGGACAACTGATACTCAGGGTGGGATACGATGCGGGTCACATGGTTGATTCACCGCTGTTGAGAACCCCAGAGGCTCCGCCCCCGACGCCAACGCAGGGTTTGCCACTGATGTAGCTTTGCCCTCTGACTCCCCAGGGACCAAGGCAGGAGCGGCCCCCTGCTGGCTGCTGGAGGAGTTTGTGGTGACGACAGAGTGTACACAGTGTAATGCCTTCCAGATGGTGAGTCGCCGATGACATCAACACCAGCTGGCCGGGGCCTGTGTGTGACTGAGTGTGTGTGTTTCAGAGGTCATGGGCCGCCTGCTCTGTCACTGGATACGTGGAGCGTATCAACTGCAGCCGCTCCAACAGAGAAGAGTACAAAAGGTCAGAGGTCACGCTGACAGCGGCATGGTGAGGCTCCCCTGCCCACACAGTAGATAATAAAGTCTCTCTTGTCCTCAGCTGCCGCTCTGCCATCATGGAGGACCACCTGTTCTGGAAGTTTGAGGCAGCCATGTTGTCCCTGACGGTGCTCTTCGCAGTCCTCGTGGTCACCCGGCAGCGCTTGCTCGACCGCCTGGCCTCGGAGAAGGTCCGCCGTCAGATCGAGTCCATCTAGGACCCTGACTGAGAACCCCCCACGCTCGAAGATGGAGACCCGTTGCAGAGGAACACGGAGGACACGCGGCAGGACTTCCTGTCTGGATTCTACACGCACCCTTAGCCCGCTTTCAGAACTTGACTGTGCAGGCTGAGGTGCTGCCATGGCAACCGTGCATTTGATGCCACAACCTCCGGAGGGCACTGTGACACTGTTTGTGACCTGGAGCCTCGGCAGGTCCCGAAAGTCAGAGAGGTTTTAGTATTTACCCGAGGGCCGAAGCCCCGGGTAAGAACTTTGAAGACATTCAGACACAATAATTTTTTTCTGCTGCAATAAAACGCCTCCAGTGAAACTCAATCTTCTGTGACCTCGGAGCACTGAGGTGCGAAGGCATCTGCTGCTTGAAGGTGGGGGCAGAGCGTCCGACCTCGTCATGAGGTCATCAGGATCGAACCTTCTCGATGGGGAAGAAGTTAGAAATGGGAGGCGCCTCAGGTCTCGGCCCGAGCTGCCTCTGGAATGCTGCCTCACCAGAAAAATAGAGATTTTTAACAAATAATTTATTCATGCCTAAAATTAAAAAAAAAATCAGATTTATATATAAAAATTTTTTTAAAAGACCTGAACTACCATGGTGCATCCCGATTGGCCCAGTCCACAGGTAGGCAGGGCCTGGCCGGTCATCCTGGTCCAAGAGTTCGAAGAAAACAAGCACCATCAGTTGATTGGCTCGTACCTGGAGGCCACTGCCCTCCTGCGGGAGCAGATAACGGCTCCGCCCAGCAGCAGCAGCACCAGGGGGGCACCTAGGCCCACCGCCATGATGGAGGCCACAAGTGGTGAGAAAGAGTCAAGGGGGGGCGTCCCGACGCCCATGAGCAAGGTCCTGTGGTGAGGAGGAGGAGGAGGTGTGTGACATCATACCGGAATGGAGCGATCGGAGAGAGCACACATCTGAACCAACCAGCTGAGGAAGGCGGTGGCGTTGTAGAAGGGGTCCCCCGCAATCCCGTAGCTCATGTTCAGCCCAAACACGTCCGGGTCGGAGAAGAAGGACTGGACGAGGCTGGACGGCGCCACCTCCTCGCCGGCCAGGAGGCGCGGTGAAGAGTGGTTGCACGGCGTGGCCACCTCCAGAGAAGGCGGCGCGCGCCTATACGACACGGGCTTCCACTGCACGAAGCCTGCAGCTTCCGAGGGGTCCGAGGTCACCCACTGAGACACCTGGGGTCAAAGGTCACGGCTCAGAGGAAGCGGGTTACGGGCCCGGAGAGGTCACAGGTCACTCGCCTGGAAGATGGAAGGCGTGTACTCGTCGTCGATGGAGCGCTGAACCTTCACGCGGCTCAGAGGAGCCCCGCCCACCGCCTGCAGCTCCAACAGGAACCTGGAGCGTTTGGACCGAGGCCGGAGGCCGTCCAGGGTCACCTCTACCTGGGAGGAGTTGGCGCTGTGGAGGAGGCGGGGCCAAGTCTGACCCCGCCCCTCCGAACCAAACACCTGCAACTGCAAGGGTCACGGTGCAAAGGTCAGAGGTCACACAGACGGCGTACCAGAAGCGGCGGGCAGCAGCCTCACCTGCAAGCATATGGAGCCATCGGCGATAACGCCGCACAGCTGGGCGGCCGGACCGGAGAGGCGGAGCCTCGACCAGCTGACCTCCCGCAGGTCATAAGGGGGGTACAGGTCGGAGGGCGACGCCGAAGCAGTGTCGTTGACATCATCGAACTCCAACAGCTGGAAGGAAGTGACAGACAGGAAGCAGAGACATTTGAGGCGCACAGATCTCCGGTAGCGGTTCAGAGCGGCGTCCTCAGGGCGGACGGATCAATCAGGGCGAGGCAGTGAGGAAGACGTTACCCGGCTGAAGACCAGGCCGGTGCTGGACAGGACACTGCCCTCTGGCTCCACCTTCAGGCTCCCGCTGGCATTCTGGGACACGAACTGAGTCCAGTTCACCTGCCAGGAAGAGGCGGAGTCAAAGGTCACACCGACGGTCGCCCCGGCAGCAGAGGAAACAACAAGCGGAGAAGAAGTCGGACCGAGACGGCCGAGACGGGGCTGCCGCTGTGGATCAGCAGCAGCGTCGGCGCTCCCAGGCTGCAGAAGAGGAAGTGCAGCGTGTCGTTGTCTCCCACCGCTCTCACGTGCAGGAGGTCGCCGGGAGGAGCCTCGGTCCCCGGGTACAGCTTCACGATCAGCTGCAGGAGCAGACACACCGACACACCGACGTTACCCACATCTCAGGGAGACCGAGCGGTGGTTGAACATCAGCGGTCTGCACTCCGCTGGGGCCCACATCCCAGAATAATAAAGGTCTAGGCCGAGGAACGGGGTCACCCTAAGATGTCCTTCGTATGCTATGGTTACCATGACGACGACAATGACGGGTCTCACCCTCCACCGCCCCTCCCGCGTCTACCGGCGGTCACGTGACTCGACGGGACCCGTTTCCTCGTCTTCACGTCGATTGACAGAAACGTAAAGTAGGAGCAAAGGTGATGCAAAACTGCTGTCGTAAAATAAACCGGTTCAGGCTGAAACTTGGCTTCGTACGGCTTAACTTCCGCAGCGGCGGGTTCTCAGCCTACCCCCCCCCCCCCACCGTCACATTGACGAGGACTACGACCGTCCGGGTCCTTCCGACTCAAAGAGTCTCCGCTCGCAGACCGTGAGCCGTCCTACCTGTCGTGAAAAGGCTTCGGCGGCGGGAATCCAGCAGCGGACCCACAGCAGCAGCAGGGCGGCGCGGAGAAGCCTCGTCCCCGCCGCCATCTTTGTTTGGGGCGCGGCTCACGTGACCCGGTTCCTGTCAGGTGACCTGATTCCGGTCCCCATCGCCATCTTTGTTTGGGGTGCGGGTCAGGTGACCCAGGTGGCCCTTCCCCCCTGAGGCAGGACAGCTGAGGAGTTGAGAGGCGAGTCGGGAAGGAGAGGAGGGGAAAGAGGCGAGGAGAGGAAAGGAGTCAAGGTGGTGCGGAGGCTCCTCCTCCCACAGACATAATCTGATGACGAAAATCATGGACCTGTGGTTGGTTTCTTCCCTCTTTTTGTTGTACTTTAATACTTGCATTGAACCCACGACTGATGAAGCGTGAGCAGTTGGCTGCCATCTCGCAGGGTTCAGTGTCCTTCTCAACAACACTGACACACTAGGAGAGCATCTGTTCTATAGCTGTGTCTCTTGTTTCTCCCTCCTTCTTCTCCTCCAGGTAAGCTGTATGATTTCAGACCGGGTGCTTCCTCCTCTGTGAGGACTCCAGATGTTTGTTCCAGCAATGACCAAACACACATAGAGCCTCATTGATGAGGGATGGATTGATCTCTGACATCCACGGAACCTTCTGGTTCCTCCCATCTGCAGAAGATGAATGACGAGCAGGACTCAAACATTGAGAGGCTCTTGACTTTATTAATGTTTGAATCATACACCCATAGACAGACAGACGCACACACACACACACACACACACACACACACACACTCGGAGTGACTTGGACAGGATGTGTGGGATCTACTCGGCTCCTTGACCTCCCATGGCCTCCTCTTTGTCCTTCTTTTTGTGGCCAGAGACGATGTCGTCAATGCGCAGAAGCAAGATGGCGGTCTGCAGAGAGAGAGGAGACGTGAGCGTGCGGAGGGACGAACTTCTCCGGGAGGCCGGAGGGCAGGCTACTCACCTCCACCGCCGTCTTGTAGGTCTGGGCCTTGACGGCCAGCGGCTCCCAGATACCCAGGGCGGCCATGTCGGTCAGAGAGCCTGTCTCGCCGTCCACACCCCAGCCCACGCTGGCATCCTGCGTGTGCTTGGCCCTCAGAGACGTCAGCACGCGGATGGTGGAGGCGCCGCAGTTCTGGACCAGGGTGCGAGGGATGACCTCCAGCGCCTGGGCCACGGCGCGGTATGGCCACTGCTCCACGCCAGTGAGTGTGCGGGAGCGCTCGCCCAAGCGCTTGGACACCGCCATCTCCACGGCGCCGCCGCCCGGCAACAGGAAGGGGTCCAGCAAAACGTTACGACAAACCTGCATGGCATCCTGGAGGTTCCTCTCCACCTCCTGCGGAGATGGCCCAGGGTTAGTGGCCGCGAGGCCAACGGACATCCCCCGCGGACCCGCGACGGGTGACTCACGGCCAGGATCTCCTTGCTGGCGCCCCTCAGCAGGATGGTGCAGGCCTTGGGGTCCTTACACTCGGTCACGAAGGTGAAGTACTCGTCTCCGATCTTCTTGACCTCGAACAGGCCGGCTCCGGTCCCCACATCCTCCTCGCGAAGCTCGTCCGTGCGGCTCACGATGCGGGCTCCACATGCCCTGCAGGGCCACAGAAAGCGATGTCATTCTGTGCTCCCCCTGGGCTATCGGCCAGAGGAGGGACCCGGACCCACCTGGCGATGCGGTTGTTGTCCGTCTTCCTGACGCGGCGGATGGCAGTGATGTTGGCCTTCACCAGGTAGTGCTGTGCCAGGTCTGAGCACCCCGTCAATCAGCCACCCAAACAACACATAACTGCATTAGCGAGCCATCATTGCCAACAGAACGCTCAAACATCCGACAACATCTTACAACCCTCAGGACACAACTCCAAAACATCAATGAGCACCTGAGATGCCCTTCTCCGTGAAGACCAGGTCCGGCTTCACGCGGATGATGTCCTCACACATCTGCTGGATGTACTCCTCCTCCATCTGAAGGATCCGAGCAAAGTCCTCCTCCTTGCTGATCTCTATGTCTGTCTGTGAGGCAAACACACACACAGTAGCTGTGAGCTCCGTGCAGCCCTGAACTGAGGTGAAGTTCCAACTCGGACATGAGGTGTCTCCAGACAGTCCTGGTTGGTGTGTTTGCCCCCAGGCAGAAAGTGTACAAAGTGTGTATCCAGAGTGTGTACACAGAGTGTACCCTCAGTTTGTAAAGTGTGTACCCTCAGTGCTTCCCAGGGTGTACCCATAGAGTGTCCAGCGTGTGTTCCTAACGAGTGTACTAAGTGTTAGGTGTGTACAGAGTGTGTTCCCAGAGTGGTGGTACCTGGCTCTCCCCCTTCTTGTACTCCAGAGAGCAGTCCAGCAGGACGATCCTGGGCTCCTTGATGGACCGCTTCATCCTGGGATGTGTCACGTCCTTGTTGATCATGACGCCCTTCAGGACGCACGAATCCTCAATGATGCCTCCAGGGACCTGGGTGAACAAGGGGGTCAGAGGTTTGTGTGTGTGTGTGTGTGTGTGTGTGTGTGTGTGTGTGTGTGTGTGTGGCTGGCTGCAGCAGCAGCTCCAGCTGATGAAGGCAAGGACGTCACCTACCTTCTCCACCTTGGCATACTTCTTGATGTCGATCTCCTTGCGGCCGTTGTCGTCCAGCTCCACGGTGAGGACGGCGTCCAGGGCGATGTTGCACGCCAGCTCCGACCAGCGGCTCAGGGCTTTGGTGTTGATGGCCGAGTGCACGATCTTCAGCATCATGGAGCGGTCGGACGTGTCCACGGGGGTGCTGAGGTCAGAGGTTGGGAGAGGGTCAGAGGATTTGAACCAACAAAACCTGGAAACATTTGAATGACCAACCAGTCACCTGATCTCCTTCAGAGCTTCCAGCATGTCCTCCAGAGCCTGTCTATAGGCGCTGATGATGACGGTCGGATGCATCTGCTGCTCAAGGAACTGCTCCGCTACAGATAACATCTCCCCAGCTAACGGTCGGACATGTGCACACACAAACACACAGAGTGTCAGACGTGTTGGTGTGTGACCGTCTCCAAACCTCTGTAAGCCTCTTGTCTCACCCAGGATGATGACGGACGTGGTCCCATCTCCAACCTCCTCGTCCTGCGTGCGGCTGATCTCAATCATGGACTTGGCGGCCGGATGCTGCACCTGGATCTGTTGCCATGGAGATCAAGGACATTGGCGCTCCGGACTGAAAACCATGAACAGACCACCGCGGGACCAAAAGGCCTCACCTCTCTGAGGATGGCGTTTCCATCATTGGTCATTACAATACCTCCAGTGGGATCCAGCAGCATCTACACACACACACGCACACGCACACACACAGAGGAAAAGATGCTGAGCATACTAGCATACTAGCCAGCAGAACGTCTCACACTTTGATTGGCACCTGTCTCACCTTCATCATGGCCCGTGGGCCCAGGCAGGTCCTGATGACATCGGCGATGGTCTGAAAACATACACCATCATAGTTCAACCATGTCACCATGACAACAGCGTAGATGCCCTCAAACAGCTGTGGCAGCAACTCACCTTGGCAGCGTTGATGTTTCCGGTCTGGACTTTCCTCCCGGACTCCCTCTTCACATTCTGGTCTGCGGACAGGAGGTCACAGTTAGCACCTAACTCTAGGTCTTACTGAGCACGAGATAGGTGCTGTGGTCGGACCACCGTTTGCAGCTGTTCTCCACCCAGTTTCCAATCAACACACGAGGTCCTCACAAGACGGCATTTATGTCCAAGGTTACGCTCTGAGTGAAATCTTTAATCGGAAGTAAACTCTTTGTGGGCTGCTTTTTTCCCAGTACTCAATTCAACAGACATCCTCACAGTTCTCGAACGCATCTCCACGGAAAGGACCGCTGCTCGGCAGCGCCCCTGTAGGCCGGGGGCAGAATGAAACCCCATCCGCCCCAGGGTTCATCACCTCCCCGGCAGTCAATACCGATCGATCTGATATTAGATGTTGCGCCGAACATGACTCAGCAGAGTTACCGCCATTTCGGGCCACTCCGAACCGCGGCCTCCGGTCCAGAACCGGTCCGACGGGAGGATGGCCGCCTGTGACGTCACAGCGGGCACAATCAATGGACGTCAATCATGCCAACTCCCTGGACAACCGTCATTCTTCGGGGGAGGGCGACGCGCCTCCCGCCGTCCGGTACCGGCGTGGGCTGCCACCAACGGTCAGAGCCGGTTCGTACGAGGCTTCCGGGGAAAACCGGCGGAGGAACGAGGCGACATGACTCAGCTGCTCGGGAGCTAACGGGTCCCTTCTGCCGGGCTTAACATCCGGGCTGGGACGCTAACAACAGCAGCTAGCCCCGACAGCTAGCAGTAGCAGCTAACCTCGGCTGCTAAACCGTTGGTTCCTCGACTGCGAAACGAAGCGTTAGCATGTTAGCGAGCAGACAGCCGGCGTTCCAGCACGTGCTGCGCCGTTAGCTAGCAGGCACACCGCTTTGTGCGGCTGCCGGGCCGCCGCTCTGCGTCGCACCGGGACGAACCGGAGATCGAAGCGTCGGTGTTCCGTCCGACACCATTCCGCGGAAACGGGCGGGTTTCCCGGTACTTACTGAGCACGAGCACCTGCTGGCCGAGCATTTTGACGGACTGAGCGGGGGAGCGAGCCTCGAACCTTCCGAGGCTGAGACGACTGGGGAGGGGCCTGCGGGAGGGGCGGGGTATTGCCTGCTATTCGGGCCAATCCACGCGGATCTACTCTGTGATTGACAGATATTCCCACCAATCGGGTCAGCGAGGCGGAGGGGCCGGGACGAGAGTAGCACAAGCTCGTCGTTTTATTGTGAAAATAAAAATAACTTCTTTCCGCTTTACTCCATTAATGTCGCGAACTTCATTTCGAATTCTTTAAAATAATCACAAGTAACACGTTTCTATAAAATTACACTCAAACACGACGATTACTACTGTAATTAGTTGGAAAAAATTCCTAATCAAACAGTGGAGGATGTATGTTTGTATGTAAATCCTAACTTTGTCCCGTGTGAACTTTGACTTCTTCTCAATGAATTTGGAAAGACTTTATTTTATCAGATTTAATCATCAAACATCCATCAAAACATGTGAAGAGTCCCCATTCAGGCAATAACTGACAAACTCTTTGGATCACATCAATGGACAAATAAATAATCCTTTACGAAAAAATAAACAACAAATAAATAGATAAATAGATAAATAGTCACGTGAGCATGAAATGAAGGGGTCTGTTCTTCTACTGACCCTTATTTTGAAAAGTTTAAATTAGATATCAAATAGTACAATATATCAAGATGATCAAAAAAATAAAGCTGTCCTGCCGTCTGATCATTTGACTTCTAAAATCAGTCAAACGACGGCGAGGTCGTCATGAAGGGTGTTTCCTGCGGAAGCGGCATCGATTCCTGTCGGCAGCACGTCGTCATGGAGACTGGCTGCAGGTGGACAGCGGTGTTAAAGTTCGTCCTTGTGCCCGTCAATCACCAGACGATGTCCCGCCTCCCTTTGCAGGAATAGCAGGAGGTCCCTCAGGTCCCGTGGACCCTGGACCAACATCAGAAGGGCCTCATCAGGACCAGTACGTTCACCCCCAGAAAACACAGCCTTACCTGGTATCTAATGGGCTCGTCCTTCTGTCCCGCCAGAGCCAGGAAAATGCTGGGAAACCTGAGGACACACACACACACACACACACACACACACACGTCAGTCAGGTTCCTCCCGTCATGTGACCTGTGATGGAGCACCAACCTCTCACCCTTGTACGTCGTAGCCTGGCGGGACGTCGTTGTCCACGGCATTCATCTTGGCGATGAGAACCTTCGGATCCGCAGAGAGCTGTAGGACAGGAGATCCAACACCAGAATTGGAAAACACGTGGTTCCTCTATCATAGCTGATGATTTTGATCCCAATGGATGACCGATCTCAAATTCAGGGTCATGCCTGATCCTCAAAGAAAACCCTGATCTCACAAGGTGATCCATCTGGACCAACCAGTCAGCTGAAAGACCCCTGTGCGCATCATGGTCCCTCGAGCTGAGACCCTCAATATCAACCCGCCATGTGTGCAGCAGGTTGATGGAGATGGACGTAGAGAAACGTACCTTCTCAGCCAGCCTCCTGAAAACGGGATCCAGCTTCCGGCACGACGGACAGCTCGGAGAGTAAAACTGGATCAGGACGTCTTTGCTAGGATCGTCGACCACCTCGCTGAAAGACTCAGCCACCACCACCTGCGCACACACACAGACACACACACACGCACACGCACAGAATGATTGACACATTCCAAAATTAGGGTATTAGAAAACGCAGAAAGTAGGACTTCGAACCTCTGACCTTCACACACACACACACACACACACACACACCTTGACAGGCTCAGAGTTCCTCTCAGGCAGCGGCTCTGATCTTACAAAACGCTTAAGACGACCAGCGAAGAAATCCTCCAGGAACCTGGTGAGGGACGAGCCGTCCCTCCTGGAACACGCACACACACACACACATCAATATACACAGAAACTCACGCACAGACATACATCAATACACACACACACACAAACACATTGATGCATATACACACATATACAGACATGTTAACACATATGCGCACACACATAGATTTATCCATACACACGGAAACCCATAAAGGCACACACACATTTATGCATACACACAAACATATAATGACATGTTAATATACACACATTTATGCATACACACATATGGACATCCATCAAGGCACACTCACACACAAACATGTACGTACGTGAACTCCTCCCTCATGGAGAACTTGTGTCCCAGTCTGGTCTTGATGGTGACGAAGGGCAGATCTCCTCCGTCCTCCGTCCCCAGGCCGAAGTCGGTCTCCAGCTCGGACAGGAAGTCCTTCTTATTGGCCACCGAGAAGCTCAGGCCCCGCCCCCCGAAGGCCGACGCCACCTTCATCACCCTGGCGAGCGAGGGGGCGGGGCTTGAAACGGCACGCAGTAAGGCGCCCACAGAGGCTCCGCCCCCCGGCTTACCTGTTCCTCCAGTAGCCGGAGCCGCGGGGGTTCCGGACGAAGTCCAGCTCGTAGAAGGCTGTCAGAAGGTCCCGTCCTCGGAGATGGTCTCTGTTCTCCTGGGTCATGTGAGGGCAGAGGCCGAAGCTGCACGCGCACACACACACCCACACACACACACAGACACACATGGGGATGTCCGTCCACCCGTTGCCATAGAAACGAGCTGCTGTCGCCAGGGACCTTACATGTTGTCCCGGATGAACCGGCGCAGAGACCCGACCGTCAGGTGGTCCCTGAAGACCACCACGTTGTCCTCAAAGCGGCTGGAGAGCCGGGGCGGCCGGAACAGCAACACACACCTGGACAAACACACACCAATTTCAGAACTGATAGGTCCAGATCCAGGTTCCCGGGGGTCCAGGTCCAGGCGTGAAGGAGGTCCAGTGACTCACTCGGAGTCCACGCCGTACGCTGCTGCAGCCCTCAGCTCCGTCAGGTGTGCGAAGCGGAACTGGTCCCTGAGGAGACCCGCAGCCTGGAGGAACTCCAGGAGACGGGAGGACGACGGGTCTGAGAAGACACCTACACACACACACAGGGAGGGGTATCAAGACTAGGTCAGAGTGTGTGTGTGTGTGTGTGTGTCAGCAGACTCGTACCGATGATGGAGGCGTCATAGTTGTCGGCGAAGGTCTTCAGATCTTCGCCGGTGGTCAGAAGAAGCGAATCTGGTCCCGCCTGCTTCTTCATGTACTGATAGATGCCCTCTAGCACACACACACACACACACGGGTGAACACACAACTGTCTGCTGCGCAGGGGGCGGGGGAGAAAGATGGAGCACCTGCCGATTGAGGTCCTCCGTAGGAGCCTCCGTCCCGGCCGCTCCTGAAGACCCTCAGAGAAGGGTAGCCCGTCACCCCGAAGCGGGAGCAGGTCTCCCGGTTGGCGGTGCAGTCCACCTGGGGGACGCACACAGCGGTCAGGGACAACGCCATGTTACCATGACAACATCCCCTCCCTACTCTACCTTGGCCAGCTGCACCACGCCCTTCAGCAGGGAGGCGGCCTTCTCAAAGGCTGGAAACAGCTTCTTACAGTGGGCACACCTGGGGGGGGGGGGGGGGGGAGGGGGGGGGGGAAGGGGGGGGGGAGAGGGGGGGGGGGGGGGGGAGAGGGGAAGAGGGAAAGGGGGGAAAAGAGGGGGGGGAGGGAG
>CAAKHD010005482.1:0-23990 GCA_901007705.1 Fistularia tabacaria
GTGTGTGTGTGTGTGTGTGCGTGTGTGTGTGTGTGTATGTGTGTGTGTGGGCATCCAGACATCGGCTGCATACAGTATTTAAAGTGATTTGGAAGTGGTAGCAGACCGCCATATGCCCCCTCCTGTTTCCTGCATGTTGATTGGCTAATAAATAGGTGACCGATATTCTGACCCACTGTTACACACAGCCAAGACACCCGGGATCTCCAAATGTCATCGGATAAACCCGTGAACGTCGATTTAGAACGTGGAAACTGGCTCGGCGCGAAGCCGAATCTTCCCCCCCCGGGAAATCTCAGTGCGCCCTAAACTGCATGAACAAACAAACAAACAAACAAATAAACATATAAACTGAGCAAAGAAAAATGCAGCACCACTTGTCCGACAGTCTTTTGGGGAAATACCAAGTTAAGGAATCTCGCTGTCCATACCGTAAATAACATTTTGATGTATTTTCAAATAAATGACATTAGACTTGAAAAACAAAAAAACTGCTATCCAACTGACAAACTGACTACTTACTAAAGTATTTCGTATTTTAAAAGAACTGCTCCAGTTTGATAACATGGCAATTTGAAGACACTGTTCTGAAATCACATCGTCAACATATATTTGGTCACATACATCCTGTATACATACAAATACATAAACAAATACACATACATTTTACATACATAAGTGTATATGCATATACATAAACATAAATACACATGCACATACACGCATACACACCTGCACATGTATACGTACAGAAATATACACAATCATATTCATAAATATCTGCATGTGCATATGCATAAACATATAAATACACATAAACATGCCAGCATATGCATTCATATCAATCTATAAACATGTACTCGTGCATCTACTGTTCATATACTTTTACATGTACACGTGCATTTAAACATACATATACATTATGTGGTATGTATACATACACATACAGTGTAAATGGATATATATACATAAATAATACTGTAGGTGTAATTTTGCGCATTCATCCCCTCATTCATTTATCATCTACACGCCTTGGAGTCTTTCCCTGTTGTCATTGGGCGAGAGGCAGGGTTCACCCTGGACCGGGCGCGAGCCAATCACAGGGCAACATACACACAACCATTCATCCTCTCATTCACACATTTGGGCGTCCCATTTTACTCCTGCAAGTTTTTGGACTGCGAGAGGAAACCCGAGAACCCTGAAGGAAACCCAAGCACTCTCAGCGGAGAACATCCAAACTCAATTCCCCGAATACTGAATTACTGGATTTGCTGTGACGGAGAAGGATTCATTTTAATTTTTCTTTCCTGTACACTGCAGGAGATGTGTGTTTGTGGTTTGGTGGTCGTGTGGAGTAACACAAATGGCGTGAGATTCAATGAGTTAAGGCAGCGGGGCTGATTCGGGGAATTGTTCCAGAAAGCAAATTTTATTTTTATGATAATGGTATTCTCCTTGTCAGAAGTAGTCTGCTAGATGAAGGCTTTGAAGTATCAGCCAATACTATGATATAAAAACTCCCGTGGAGTATTTCTGGGGTTTAGATTGGTGGAGGAAACAACTTTTCATGAAACAAACCCACACCTGAGACCACCTATCTATCTATCTATCTATCTATCTATCTATCTATCTATCTATCTATCTATCTATCTATCTATCTATCTATCTATCTATCTATCTATCTATCTATCTATCTATCTATCTATCTATCTATATTTGTGTATTTGTGTGTGAATCCATATATTAAATGCACGTGTGTAGCATTGTACATATACATGTATATATCTATTCATATACATCTATTTGCATTCCTGTATTTACAGATATGTAAATATATATGGATATAGAAACACATAAACATAGATGGATAGAGATTGCTATCAATTTGAGATGTACATATATACACCCGACTGAAAAGCCTTTATAAATATAGTTTTTTTAGTGAGATGGTACATATATGGATGTGTATGCATGTGCTAGTGTGTGTATGTATGCATTCACACAAGTACAAACACACACACATACAGTGTGGAATGCTTGTGTGTGTACATGTGCAAAGTGATGCACGTACAGTGAACTGTCATCCGTCATCGTCGCGCCCGATAACAGTGTTAGCTGGACGCTAAAGTAGCTTCCCTCATCATCGTGTTCCGTCTCCGTCCGCAGCTGGGGCTTGTTGGGGTTATTGTTTACGGGCACGAGCGCACACCTGAGGCCGTCCAGACCGGGCCAGAGGAAGTCGACGGGATATTTGCCGACTTCCGCAGGCGCGCAGTCGAGGCAGGAATGTCGGGAACACGGGGGAGGGGGGGGGATTAGTTGACACTCACTCCAACCAATAACCGATGCAATAAAAACATGTTTGTTTAATGTCTGCGTGAAAGAAGGCTTTTTCTTCTTGTGTCAGTCAGCATGATATGACAGGTGAGGCAGATGAGTGAGTCACCGAGGGCAACCACGTGGCTGGCAAATCTACAAGCCCACCTAAAAAAAGGGTGTCCTCTTGGGATTATAAAGTCAGAGTTTGACACTTTAACAGCAAAGTGGAGTAAACAACACTGAGCAGGGGCCGGAAGGTGGCGCAGTGATTAGCGCTTTCGCCTCACAGCAAGAAGGTCCCTTGTTCAATTCCCGTTTTTTGAATCGTCTCCGTGTTCTCCCCGTGTCTGCGGCTGGTGTGTCTCTGCATGGAGATCGACTGTACTTCCTGTTTCAAAGAAACCTGTCTTCAGTGCGGGAAGCAGCTTTAGGCTTCCTGCGCTGCACCTCTGCACGCAATCCGATGCCCATGAAAAAGGCCTCATCCCAACGTTGACTTGTCGTTGGCGCTGTCAGAGTTGATCGCAACAGAGATTCAAACGAGATCTCAAATGCCTCAGGATGGCTTCATTTGCATCTGAGCATACCGTCGCCGTCTATTTCAGCGACGAGCTCCGGAGATCTCCCATGCACCAGTTGGATCCTCGCTTCCCTGTTATATAATCCCTGGCTCGGGTCGTCGGGAGGTTGATTTCAGTTTCAGAGCTGTCGCCTTGTTGTCACGCTCCATTAGCCTTGACACGGGTTCTCAATTCTCCCCCTCAGTTAGCTTCTCTGTCAACCGGAACCGCAGCTTTTCCATCTCGCCACAACGCGTGTGCGGCGTCGGTCCTCTCACCCCAGGGCCAAGATCTTGGCGATGGGAGTGCGAGTTTCATCGCTTCTTCACACCGTGTCGGTTTAGAATCTTTAAGGAGCCGTCGAGCTGTCGCCAGGCTCCAGGTCTTCACCAAACCTCCATCTCAAAATCCATCTCGTTCCCACATATTCTCCCGAGCATCAAACGCTGATCTCTGAGGGAAGCCGGGGCTTCAGACGTCACCGTCTCCTTCATCTTCTGGAAAGCCCTACGCTGGCCGAGCGCTTCGGCGTGAGCGTGACACATTAAATATTAATGCGAATTTTAAAATTGAAATAGATATATTCCATTCTCCCATGAGAGTGGACAGGAAATGAAATACTGTAAATCCAATGCATTTCAGATGCTCTTCTTCCAATAGAACGTCTAACGAAGGGTTGAGTTACAATACATTGTAAAATAAAATCTGCTAAAGCAAATATAAATAAACGCACACATGGCCATCGGTAAATGCCACCATTTGCGGCACGACGGGTCAGTTTGAATTTCCGAAATCAGACCTCCGGGGTTCGGGTCCCTCGGGTCCCTCGGGTCCCTCGGGTCCCTCGGGTCCCTCGGCGCGGCAGCGCTTCAGGTACGGAAAATTCCATTCCCGCGTCAGCTTACGTCCTCTGTGAACATCTCATATTGTACCTGTCGGGTCCGTCCTGTCAGATTCTTGCAGGTTCAACAATCGCGGCCTCCCCCCGGAGAGCCGGCTGCCGTTATTTATCATAACAGTAATTAAATATTCCTTCCTGTGTGTTTTGTTGACAACCCTCGAGGCGTGTACTCATAAAGTTTGCGACGCTGCTTGGTGTAATTACAGATTTTCGGTAGTTTTGAGATTTACAGCTTTAAATGTTGTACAATGTTATATTTGAAATACTTTTTAAACAAGGGTCGGGAAAATAGAAGCTGCCAGGATGGTCGATGGGCCGGAGACCCGAAAAGTCAGGGGGGAGTGGGACGTCGCATCAATTCTTCGGATCTTTACGGTTCACTTACTGCTCACCTACCTATTTATTCTTGTTTATGTGTGTTATTTATCGATATATGTGTATGTGTATAATGTGTATATGTGTATATATACATACATATATATACTGTATATATATATATATATATATTGCCCATACCTATAGAGAGGCATGGGCATGTGTTTGTATATGTGTTTATGGGCATGTATGGTCATATATATGTGTATATATATGTAGGTATGGGCATGTGTATGTATATATGTATGTATATGTGTGTATGTATGGTGATATATGTGTATATATATATGTGTGTTTATATATGTTTGCACATGTACATGTTCTTTCTTTTCTAACTGTTTTTTTTTTTTATATTGTTATTGTTGTGCTGCTGCAACACACGAATCTCCCCAATGGGGATCAATAAAGTATAATCTAAACCACCCTTAAGGACATGGTGAATTCAAGATACGCCGTTATTAACTAATCACAAGAAAAACTTTACATAAGGGGCGTCAGGGTTGCTCCGTGGTTCGTGCTTCCGAAGGTTCCTGGTTTGATTCAGATGGGGGGCCTTTCTGTGTGCGGTGTCCATGTTGTTTCCCGGATCTGCGTGGGTTTCCTCCAGGTCCTCCGGTTTCCTCCCACAGTCCAAACAAATGCAGGCGTCTCAAGGGAGACCCTGAAATGTCTCGAAGCGTGAATGACTGATTGATTGGTTGTCTCGTGAATGAGAGAGTGAATGGTGAATGTCTCTATGTAACGTGAAATAGAGTAAATGATTGTATTTCTCCATATGTGGCCCTGTGATGGACTCATGACGGGCCCAGGGGGGGCCCTCGCCTCTCGGCCAATGAAAGCTGGGCTGGGCTCCAGCAGCCCATGTGACGCTGAGTCCAGGATAAGAGGCATAGGTAATTAGCGAAACGAATGAAGAAAACATGGAAACCCTTCATATCGAGAGCGCTCACTTGGTAGATTCATCCAATTTCTCCGGGAGCCCAAATCGGTCGCCATAATCGCCCGCAAAAGATCTGACTTTGCAAAGCGGTGGCAACCCTTCTTCCTCTCTGTTCATTAAACAGGGGAGAGAGTTGGATTTAAATCCAAGAGGGTAACTGTTTCCCTTTCCTCCCATTTAGCGCCGGATGAAGGATGACAGTGATGAATATGGACTGAAACAACTGCAGGCCAGGCATTCAGCGGTGTGGGAGCGTGGTGGCAGGGAGAAGATGTCGGATTTTAATCTCGTCTAAATTCCGGCTGCTGGTGAATGTGGAAATTAAAACCCAAACGCAGCTCTGACTTCATGAAGGAATTACGAGCCTCGGGTCGAGAGGCCGGAACTAATCAAGATCAAACAGTTACTGTTAATGAATTCCGACCTTTTACGCGTTGTTTTTCAGGATCCACGCGCAACACAAGCCTCCGCGCCAAGCACGGAGAGACTTGAGAAAAAACTTTGTTGAGGGTGAAGGCATCAGGTGAACAGTCCTCTGAGGAGTGTCTGTACCGGGAAAGCACTGGTTCTGGCGGCAGGCGAACACTTTGTCGTGGAAGTGTGGAGGCGGCAGACGGGAGAGTCTGTCCCGCGGGGAACGCTGGGCGCTAGCAGCCAGGAACTCGAAGAGGGGCCGGGTCGGGACCGGGAGGAGAGGCGGAGACTGATGGATCCGAAACCCAAAGAGGGGCAAGGATGGAACCGGGAGGCCAGGCGGGGAAGGACAAGCAATCAGAACTCTAAGAGGGCTCTGGTCTGGACGAGATGCAGCCCCTGTACAGACCCAAGGAAGGAAGACAGAAAAGAGAAGGCACGAGGGAGAAGAAAGATGGTGCGGAAGAAGGGGAGGCAGATGACCCGGCCACCAGCGAGACTGAGGCTATCGCTTTTAAGTCCGCACTGATTGCCAGCAATGAGCGGCAGACGCACGTCCGCTAATGAGCGGCAGCCGCGAGCATCCGACCGATGTGAGTCTCTCCTTGCCTGGATTATAGGTTTTTGTCAGATCGTGGATCATCTGAGGTCAAGTTCATTTTATTTGACGAATAAAAACAACGTAGGCATACATTCGAACAGATTGGGTACAGTGGAAAAACGAGGAAACGCCATATCATGCAAGCAAACTATTTACACTGGAGAGAAGACACATTAAAAGAGCTTGAAAATAGAAGTTAACTTCCTGGCTTTACAATATCACGAGGCATTTAATTTGAAAATACGAGTCAAACGCAGAACATTCTCATTTCACTGCAGAGACACACACTTCTATAGAGTTAGCGGTGATCAACCCCGCACGGACCGCACGCTGTGCAAATACATTCAATACGCAGGTTTGGTGCAGCGCAAATCAAAAGGCCGTAACGTTTCAAAGCAACACGATCATAGCATTCACTTTTGCACTTTGAATGACAGAAGTAGCTTTTTTTCCTATCGAGGCTAATTAGCAAGGGAGGGGAAACGACGGCCCGACGAAAAAACGGAGGGGTGAGCGAACAAAAGCGGACGGGAGTCTGAAGACGCCTCCGTCTTGAAAGTCTTGAAATCATTAGATCTGGCTCAGGGGCAGGGCCAACTCCAAGACGCCTTTGGCGCCGCCGTCGTCGTCGGACCGCTCAGCAGACGCCGCCGCCCTCCGGCGGGAGGAGAGGCGGGTCATGTGCAAAACACACGTGGTGTTTTCCGCTTTGCTCAGCGGATTGGAGTTCTGGTTGGACCTCCGCAGGCCCTGCCGGAGGTGAACGGTGAAGAGGCCGTACGTGATGGGGTCCAGGCAGGCGTTGAAGAGGCCGAAGATGAAGAGCATGTGAGTCAGGGAGTGAGACACCGTTTCCTCCATTTTGTCCGGGAACAGCCAGTACCACAGACCCAGCAGGTAATACGGAGTCCAACAGATGATAAACGACGTCACGATGACGATGCTCATCTTCAGCGTCCTCATCCGAGCTTTGGGGATGTTGTTGTGGGAGCGGCGGAGGTGAATGTCTCGGGACGACACTGGAGGAAGGGGAATAAAGACTCCTCAGATCTCAGGAGGTCAGTGCAGATGTCACCCGATGATTGTTTTTTAAATGAATACCGACACTTTGCAGCATTTAAGGAAGACAAACGCCTACAGACCTGACAGAGCCTGGATGGTAAAATTGTTCTAACTCCATATACAGGAAATTCTCGGTTTATCCTCGATCTGCCATAAATTTACTGAGAGAGCGGGTCGTTTGTGACACGAAAACAAATTTCGTGCAGGAAGTAGTTGGCGAGCGGAGCGGGCGGATGCAGCACGTCGTCAGGCGGCGCTACGCGAGGAAGACGGCTTTGTTTAAATTCACCAGTCATACTTTCGTTTTGTCTTTTGTGTTGTTTTTGTGGACACATTTTGCCCTTCATTGCGGCTCCCAGGGGCAAGTGGGACTCTTCTGATGCCATGGAAGTGGCATGGAAAGCCATCTCCAGGGAAGTGAAATCAGATGTAATGAAACGCTCGGAAAAGGGGTGAAACGACGCCGAGCATCGTCCGGCTGCTTGGCCGTAAGTCGCACGACTGCCTGGACGATCATCGCCGATAAAACCCGTATACTTGAAGATGTCAAAGGATCTGCTCCGATGAAATCCACTGTGACTGTACCTCTGTACAGTACGGCATGTGAGTTCCGACTTACGGCGAAAATCACGTTACGCCATAAGTCGGAACGGAATTCCGACGTAAATCGAGGACCTCCGGTACATGTGTATTATGACAATGTGTATAGCATCTGAAAAGTGATTGCTAGGTTGAAAGGCAATAGGAATCAACAAGTAAACATCAATAGCACGGAGGTGTGGGGGGGGAGTCACGGAATCATCAAACGCAAAACCTCAAAAGGCTAAAAACATCCGTGCAAGAGGGCAATTAACTAGCAGGCCGGCGGGAGGAAAAAAAAAACAAACCCTGACTGAACGAAGAGAACTGCCTCATCGAACCCTGGCGGGAATGGAGTGAGAGCGGCGAGACAGAGGAGCCACGATAGACGCTCGTCCGCGATTGAATACGACGTCTCGCTAAATGTCAAGTACGAGCAGGGATCGTTTAAAAGCAACATCTTAATTTTTTGAGGCCGTGCTGAGCTCCGGCGCACAAAGGCTCATCAAGGAATCAATGATCAGGAGCTACTGTGAATGTTCGGCTTCCCGTTTGGCTCCAGCTGCTCATTGGAAATGGAGGAGGTGTTCGGATCGGCGGGTGTGAAGGGTCGACACTTCAGAATAAAAAGGATCACGGACCGATCCACAGAGTGGACGCAGTGACGACGGGGTGTAAACCGATCGAGAGCAGTCCTGGAAACACAAGCTAACTGCTGGAAAAGACAAGCATTAGTCAAGCTTGAGTCAAAGCGGCACTGCGATCAAGTCATGCTAATAAGGGGCGGTATTTATTGTCGGCTAACATCAGGGATGTAATCTTACGAAAAGCTGACTGGAGGGCATCATATATGCAAAGATTAAAACTTTGCCCTGTAGTTTGTAGAGGAAATGCAGCTTGAACATAAGCCGGTCTATTTGTCAGCAGTGATCTTTGTTTCATTCATTCATTCATTATCTGTTCCGCTTATCTTGCACTTGGGACCGGTCGTCAGTCGCTCACAAGGCCACTCATTGGGACCATTCATCAGTCGTTTGGGCCAATTGAGAGGCTCCAATGAACCTTCTGCATGTTTTTGGACCGTGGGAGGAAACCGGAGGACCCTAAGAAGCCCCTGCTGACACAGGGAGAACATGCAGCTACATGCAAACTCAGCACAGAAAGGCTCCCCTGTCGGAATTGAGTCTTTAACCTTCTTGCTGTGAGGCGGAAGCGCCAACCGCTGCCCCACTGTGCTGTCCATCTTTGTCTGTAGTGGTATTCATTTAAGGGCAGATAAAAGTTGTTCAGGATTTAAGGTGCTAAAAACAAGGCTGATGGCTCCAGTAAATGAGTAAGTGTTAAATTTGTATTTCAATGCTACCCAATGAGTGCAGAGACTCTGACAGAAAAGATCATCATCAAAAAAGCCCGTTCCTCCACCGCGCCGGCATCGGGGAACCTGTGGGTGTCCTGTTCGATTTCCAGCAAATGGAAGATTGGGCGATTGCAGGCGTCACATCCCGAGAGCGGGGATGAATTGAACTGTAGCCCGCGGAGCGTCAGCGAGACGGAGTTCGGGAGAATTTGAAGTGTCACGGCGCACGGGCATCGGAGCCCAGAACGCGGCGCTGTGTTAGCGGGGAACAGCTGCTGGGACAAGAGCTCGAAACACGGCGCAGGATTTATGTGCTTATAAGCTAATTCCAACTTTAGCAAGCTTCATTGCCGACGTAACGTGTTTTGTTTGACTGCTGATTTAAGCCTTGAAAAGAGACGATTAAAACACTTAAGACTTGGATCGTTGGGCTTTTAAATGGTCTTACTTGATGTGAGTTCCTCACTCATTGCCATGACAATACATCTCCGGCACTCATTGGTGTGAAGAAGCTAAAAACAGTTGGTCTTTTTCTATAACCAGCTGCTCACATTTGTTTTGTTTCATGATACATTGATATTCCTGAGCTTTGCTGCTCGAATGGCAGGCGTAGGATTTTAAAGTCACACCGAGGCCTGCTGGCGGAGGAAAAAAAAGACAGACGGAGGACTCACGGTTATTCCGAGCCATGCGGCTTGAGATCTCCACAAGGATCCTGGTATAACAGAAGACCATGATGACCAGGGGCAGGAGGAAGAGACACACAAAGGTGAACATGTTGTAGAGGGTCTCCTGCCAGCGCTTGACAAAACTGCCGTGAGTGGTGCACTGGGTGAAGTTCTCCGGGACTGTGATGGTCACATTGTGAAATATGAACATCTGCACAAGAAAAAATGAAAAAAGGGAATAGGTTTACGAGAAGAATTCAGCCACATTTTACAATCGACGGCTTCAAAGTGCTTTTCACTGGATCGCATCCACTCAGAACTTCAACGCACGGCCGTCGGGAGCAACTTCAAGTTCATTGTCCGGCCCAATGGCACTTTGACGCGCGGACAGGAGGAGCTGGGAGTCGAACCGGCAACCTCCCGACCGGAGGGGCGCCCCGCTCTACCAACTAGCCATTGCCACCACTCACTGTTTAAATCCACCAAAGCTAAAGTGCATAGAATACCAGCAGGAGCTCTTGGCGTTTGGGGCGGCTGCGGCTCGGTCGGTAGCAGGGGGGTCGTGTCCATCGGTTGGCGGTTCCAGTCCCCACCTCCTCCCACGTGTCCTCAGGCAAGGCACTCAACCCCTTACCGGCGCCCGAGTGTCCGGTTAGCACCTTTCGTTAGCTGGAAACAATCGACCGCACGGGTCTGGATGCCAGGAAGCAGCCATGTCCTCATTATGGATATGAAGTGCGAGAAGATGGATCCACCTTCCCCGTTGCAACTGGATAAACCCATTTAGCTCATGTTTCTCCTTTTGTTTATTTCTCAGCTTGTGTGTATCTGGCATTCCTATTAGCACATCTTAAGCCGCAGATGTTGGTACGAACACACAACGCCGTCACGTTGCCGTCGCTCCATCAAATGATCCTGTTTTATAAATAGCGCGTATATTCCACCCGAATTGCTGTGACATTTGCTTTCCACCGCAGGGCCGGTGCAGGTAGCATTTCCCGAGGTGAATGTGTTGAGTGCTACTTGGACCGTGGGTGATCTCCGGGAGGAATCTACCTGGGGAAATTATTTCTCCTTAATCCCCTCTGCAGATCTGACCGTACAAAAATCTGAGGTTTTTCCATCGTTCCGATGTAAAAAATTCCCTCCAGCGGGGAAAAGCCGACCACAAACCGTGGCTTATAAGTGAAAAGTAAACACACTTGTCAGGTTTTCTTGGTCGTGAGACACGTACAAAGTCGCCTCGAGCTTTAAAACCCCAGAATACCCGGAGGGGGTTCATGTGAAAATCGGATTAGGACTTGGATATATTCATATTCATTTTGAATGTCAGCGACAAATCCTGACATTCATGTAAGTGCGGCTCATGTGCCAAAAACAAAAATAAAGCATGACCCAAAAATGTTCAGGGCTGTTTTACATATCGGAACATTGGTGAAGACCTGGAACGCTGGTTTTGTGGGCGGCATCCTCCCCCCCCTCCCCCCGTCTGGGAGGACATTTCGGGTCAGTTTTTGGTATTCAGACAAACAACGGGCGAAAAGCGATGTCAGAAACAAACATTTTCCCACTCTAGATATTCAGACGCCTCGGCTGATTGGGCGAAAGATGGTACCCTGGGGAGAAATGCACTTTGATGGTCAGAACGTTAAAATCAATCCGGCAGTCAGAACCTCAACAACTCCTTAAAAAAAACCTGGAAAAATGATTAAACCCCTCGGAGACGTGTTGTTTTCTTGCCTTCCAGCGTGAACTGGTTCACTCGGATCCAATAATCCACCCAGGCGTCGCTGCGATGAACGTTATTTCCGTAGGAAAATATGAACGCGCGCTTGAACGTGGCACTCGACAAATCAAAAAGTTTGCCTGAGTCACATAAACACGTCAAGGACGAGCTGACCATCCGCATAACAAATCCCAGACAGTGGTTTAATCCGAGGGAAACCACAGGAAAATAAACGGTCAGTGGTCTCAACTTATATCTCACACTTGATTGCATTGACCCATTCACAAACCCATGGTGGCCGAGCCACCGCGCAAGCCGCTAAAACAAACCATCGGGAGCGATTCGGGGTCAGCGTCTTACCCCGGGGACGATTGATGCAGACAGGACGAGCCGGGGATCGAATCTCAAACCCGTCGGTTGTTGTGACTGGCCGAGCGACAGCCGCAGAGAAGAAAACACACTCAGCTGGATTTCATGAGGGTCCAAGGCCGGATGCAACTTTAGCTGTTGAACCAGGGAAACAAGCGGCTCCGCCGGCTATCATGACAAAATGAATATCAACTAGTTACCCTTCACTTAACTTAAAATGTCCTGGAGGCAAGTCTCCGCGACCAGAGCTTAAATAACACGAACAATCTCCCACGCCTGTTTCGATTCAGATCACTGGTCCACGCGGACGACACACACTCACACACAAAAAAAAGGTCCATTTTAATTACTTTCCACCTGAAAGATTAAGGGATTTAAGGATCAGAGAGCGGGTGGCGCGCTGGCGCCAAGAGTTCGGGCCGAATCCCAGCGAGTCTCGTTAGCCTTGTATCTTCACACTGTCGACTCGGGTGAATGCGTTCACGGCTGCTGGAGGATGCACACTCAAACATCTTCTTCCGTGATGCACGTTGCATCAATGCGCACCCTACCTGTAATGGACAATTCTTCATCCCTTATCTTGAGGGGAACCTCTAGGGCAGGGGTGTCAAACTCTAATACACATCGGGCCAAAATTCAAAACTGGGACAAAAATCGCAGGTCAAACTTGATTTTTATTGAAAAAAATCTTCCTCCAGAACCTTTTCATCTGCACCGAAACAAGTTTTGCTTAAAAACTGAATATGGAACAAGCAAAGCTTAATACTATACAATATTTAACTTCAGATTGCACACATGCAAATTTGAAAATTAAGTTAAATTTAAAAAAACACACATCAGTGGCATTCTTAAATAAAATTTCTTAAATTTCTTAAATAAAAATTAAATAAAAATGGCATGCCTGGTTTTTCATTTGCAGCCTCCTGAATTCCATTTCAGCGCTAACCTTTTTCCACAGGGTAATAATAAATGTAAAGATAAGATAACCGTTGTTGGCGGTTCCGTTGATAGCAGCATAAGGTTGCTAACGCTACTGTTAACAGAGAAGTAGGAGTTTATGGGTCCTGTCATGATTTTCATGCCAAAACACCGCATTTTGGGATTTGTAGTATTAGTACATGCGCTAAAGGCTAAAAGATAAGATAAGATAATACTTTATTGATCCCCATAGGGGAAATTCGGGTGTTTCAGCAGCAACAATAGAGGGAAAAAACAAACAAACAGGAAAGATTAATACACACATATGACAGTGCAAACACATATGCACATAAGTCACCATACATTCCACACACACGTACACATACATTTTTACACACATACCCATACCTACATAAATATATATATATATATACATACATATACACAATATACACATACACATATATACATACACATTTACACATAGATAGCACAAATAAATAAATAAATTAATTCATATAAATTAAAAAAAAAACAAGATTAAAAAAAAAATAATAATAATAATAATAATAAAAAATATAATACCGGCGGGCCACCTCTTATAGTCATTTGGTACGCTTAATGGGCCGAATATAATTACTCTACGGGCCAGGACGTGACACTCATGCTCCAGGGAGATCAGGTGAGGTGCAGTCCCTTCATGGACGGACTGCGTTGAATGTGGAATGCACAGATGGAGCTATCAGGACTGCTCTCAGGTAAGCCAGCTGGAATACATGGGCTTTCTGGTTTGCACCAACAGCGACCACCTCCCAGATGCCCGGGCCCTTCTACATGCAGCCTGGCTGAGACGGTGTAAGGTCACCGGAGCCCTCCAGACCACGAAACACCCGCCCAATTCATGTCAAAGATTTGCCCTCCGTGTCTCGGAGAGTCGGCCATGGAAGAAATGAAGCTCAGAAAGTCATGGGAGTAGCAGGACTAACACATGCACGAGCCCCGTTTACGGTGGTGTGGCCACGCGGTGCACGATGAGATGTCAGCTGGGCCGGGACTGACTGCCCTGCGCTGCAGCCCGAATAAACAATGGCTCCGTGGACTTTCCAGGAAGCAATCGCTCAGTCGCCTTTGAGAAGACATGCGACTCGCAGGTGTCACGCCTGACGACGCACGTCGTCGGAAAGAGTGGAGATCGGCATGCAGAGCAGCAGACCCTGCAGCCACGCAGGACAAACACATGGAAGATGATGAAAGGGAAGCAAGGGTTGACCTGATGAACCCAGCGGCGGCTGGATAACCCGCTAACGCCGTTAACTCCGCTTTGTGATCCGGTCGTTACGTCTGTCTTCGGAGGATTTGAAATGCGCTTCTTCTGCCCACTCGTCACTTAGAGACGTGTCTAAATATGGCCGACCCACGATAATTATGAGATAAGACAGGGCGAGTAGGCAGAGTGTTTAAGACAGGGCCATCGTCGCTGTGTGTGTGTGTGTGTGTGTGTGTGTGTGTGTGTGTGTCTCATATTAGCTGTGGAAATTGTTAGTCGGGGCCGCACAGAAGCTTCGGAGTCATCTCTCACTCGGCGGGCCAGAACCGCCATCCTCCTCCGCATCAGGGTGCAGAAGTGGATCTGATATTTATCTTGCTGTTACAATCAATGCATGAGTCATCCGGGACCGGTGAGGCGTTGCAGTCAACCACATTTTTTCTAAACTCTTGACTCTCAATAGGTTAAAGAATTCAGCTGGAATAAATAAACTTAGCTGAATACAACTTGATGTTTGCTAATGGTCTTCCCCAGGGCATGTCCTTATTATATGATATGATATATCTCCATGGAAACTTATCATAGACTAGACTGTATTAGTTGTTAGCAATGGTTAGCAGTGGTTAGCGGTGGTTGGTCATGGTTAGCGCTTCCGCCACGCAGCAAAACGGACCTTTCCGGGCGGAGTCTCCATGTTCTCCCCACGTCTGGTTCGTCCCACAATGCAAAAACATGCAGCAGGTTCATCGGAGACCCTAAAATTGTCCAGACGTGTGAATGGTTGTCCAGGGTGAATCCAAAAACTCACCCAACGACAGCTGAGATGGGTTCCGGCACCCGGAGTGACCCTGAGTGCAAGATAATTGGTATGGATAATGGATGAATGAATGAAATGCTTTATGCAAATGTTGTTGCCAATTTTTATTTTTCTGTCAAATTAGTTATGGCAGTTCCTTCTCTCTTTTTTCTTAAATTAAAGCCTTTATTGCAAACGTCACTCTGGGTTATAATCACCCCGCCCATACGCTGACACGAGTTGCATTTTAGAGGACAATGAATAGCAATTTCTATGAAATTAAAAATTGTAGAAAAGACAGAAATGACGGTGGAAGGAGCGGCTCCGGGGTATTTCTGTTTATCGGTATAACTGACGGACTAAGTGGTGAACCGTCATTTAGCGGCGATGTTGAAAGGATAAAGGCGGAGGTGGACCACAGCTGTGCAACAAAAAGACAAAAAACAGCACCCGTGTCAGCGAGGGATGGGTTTCGGCTCTGCGGCTTTCCATTAGCACCGGGGAGCATCAAACGGGCGCCGTGCACTTTTCATCCTTCATGAGAATAATATAAATAGCACAACAGATGAATGCTTGAAGACCGGATGCTCCGGCTGTGCCAGGCAGCGGGTATGTTATTCGCTGCTCACGGCTCTCACCTGGACCAGGAAGTTCCCTCGTTGCGGTGACCAATCGCATCTCTCTTTATTTGACCAATGCACCGGTTAATTCCACATGGCTCGTATGACAGCAACAGTTGGGGTTTGAAATCTTCATTTGGATTTTTGTGCACAGACAGGCGTATTTTGAACGTCCCGTGATCACGCCTATTCTTGTGCATCGACACTCAGCCCGGTCAAAGTTCATGTTTCCGTTCACAGCGGTCGCCTTGTTTGCTGACTCGGGACACCGAAACCCGCTCAAAAGCTGTTGCGCTGTGATTCTCCAATCTGTCGACGCGCAGGGAGCCATCTTATTATCGTGCCATCCTGTCACATCCCCTCAGCTTCCCAGGTTTCCCAGAGGCTTTTAGTGTCAGAAGAAACAAACCCTCCGCGGCTTTTCTGCAGTTCCTCCGAAGGACAGACCACCTTTTCTCGGGTTTATCTGTCTGCCATTGCCAATTACCTCTCTCCAGCCAAGGTGATGGAACATGTTTTCCTGCAACAAACCGTCATTCAAACAATTCCTCTATGGGACCAGTTACTAGTTTGTGATGACACTGCTGTTATACCGACTGCCTGTAGGCAAAGTCATCAGCGAAACCTGTAGGAACTCTTTCAGTTTCATTTACTTTTCTGCGAGAGGGTGAATCATTCATGTTGGAAAGGTGCTTCGTAAGAAAATAATACGTGGTCTTTTATTTTGGCGTGTTTGGATATTTTTTTTCTGCTCACTTTAAAGGCTATCAATTCGTTCAGAAGAACTTTCCCTCTTTTTGTTTTACGCACTCCCTTCGCTTTCAACTACCTGTTTTCTAATTTACTTGAAGAGCTGCACCACAAATGGGAAAATGGGTGAATATGCACGTATTTCGTAAAATGTCAAAGAGCAAAAGCAAGAAATGACGTTTCCTTCATCAGATTTATTGGATCCAGAAATGGAAAGTTTCTCACCAGGCTGTTTCTAAGCAGATGAAGCTAATGCTAGGATGCTGGCGGGAAACTTTGCTTTTGCAATTTAATTTATGGAACACACATAGATGTCATTATTACATCTGTTTAATTCTGTATTTAAAAGGTTTAGAAATAGCCTTTGTGTGATGTAGGAGGTTCTGGGAGCTGGTTTTCCATTAAATGTTATAGATACAAGTTCCTCAAATGTGGACGTTGTATCTGGTTTTGTGATTTCTGAATTAGCATTTAATAGTTTGACTCAAATGTGATTTCCTTCAATAGCTGCAGAATACCTCTATAATAATAAAATATGAATTACTGTTGCGTTTTATCGGGTGTAGTGTTTTATATCACGCAAACGATTGTTAAAAAAATTGGAGCATGACTGTTCAGTGTGACATCTATTTAATGCTTGACTGGTATTAAAAAAAAATAAAGTTTTAAATAAAACTTCAAATACCAGAGCTTCAGAGGCTGTGTTATGTGTTATGCTTAGCGCAATCACGAAGCTACCAGGCTATTCATTTTCCTTAATCACATGCTAATATTTGTTTATTTAAAAGCTGTAGAGGTACATTTTACAACCAAAGGAATGAACTTGTCCCTAAGGAATGAGATTTTGCACCTAACAATTCTTCAATTTCTCCTCAAATTTACAAATGAGTGCGCAAGTTTTATTCTAATTTCTACAGGTATTTTGGACATTTCCGTAATAAACGCCTTTGCGAGCCGGAAAAAAATACTGAATACAGGGATTGTAAAAGTCAGTAACAGGGTCAACTTGAAACTGAACGTCTGCCGCCTCACATTTGCCAAAAGCAGATGGCGTAAAACCTAACGTGTCCATGTGGTCACACAACTGAAAATAATCCCGACGCAAATTAAAAGTCTTGGCGGCTGCCACAGTACACCCACCAGATATAGGTGTTGAGCCGTCTGTCACAGCGTATTGGCATTATTTCCATCATGTATCGGAGATGATCTTAGACATGGCGTTGACATAGCAACACGCCCTTCACGTGAAGCCTGAAATGGGAGTTCCGAGGGGGAGTCGCGCCGAACGAAGATCTGGAGATTCACAACTGGTGAAAGAAACACACTTTGTGTAAAAACATTGAAAAAAAAAGTGTCTGTGCTTCTCGATACAGGTTGGCTTCTCACGTGTATCTGTCAGAAAAGCATAACTCCCAAATCTTGTTGCTGTCATGAGCAGGCATTACCATTCTGAGAGGACACTCGAAGCTCGCTGGAGCTGCCGCTAATCCGACCTTGAATCAGACGAACGTTCCGTTCCCCTTGAATTTTTTATCTTATTTTTTCATCCTGAGCCAGGCGAATTTGATCAAATTGGAGACAAAAAAAAAGCTTTTAAAAAGGACCAAATCCATAAAATGACTCTTTCCGTGATTCTTTCTTCACAATAAAAGAAGCCATTACTCCATAAATGTCACTGCAGTCACTTTTTTAACAGGAAATTGTTTTTGTTGAAGAATTCACATTTGTTCTCTGTGTGATTAGTGCGGTTATTTCTTTCTAATGAGCCTCTTGCATATTTTGTTTTCTTTTGATTTATCTGCCAAATTGAAGAAGAAATAGTCCGTCCTGAATATTCCCACTACGACGGCTCTTTTTCAGAGGGCAGCTTTTCCTGCATCTCAACGGTCGTGTTCAGCCCGTTCGGTGGTAGTGCTCTTGCAGACCTCCACGCTTGCTCCCTCTGTCTCAATGCCTTTATCCCAAAATGGAAAAGGCGAGCTTTCCCCCCTCCTGCCTCGGTACGTGACGTCCAAGTCAACCGCTGGGAATTCATACCTGGGTTATGAGAGAGCGGTTACCACACAGGAACTGGCCAAATGTGATTAGATCAGGGCCAGGGGTCAAACTTTCTTGCTTTGTGTGTGCACGTCTGCTGCTTTTCTCTGCCGAACACCATGCTGTGATGGTTAGCACGGCGAATGCTGGAGAGCAAAACCCAAGGGTTGAGTGTTTTGTTTTTGTCCGTCGCTCGCTCTCGCCACACATGGGGCCACAACGGTGACGACTGCTATCCTGCCGCATAAAAAATTACCGGATGGGATGTTCAGATGCCATTTATTACCAATGAGTCACTGAGAGAACATCGAGTGGATTCATCCATAACAGTACTTCCGAGCACCGATGAGGGCCGCCCAACTACTGGCCAGCAGCACCTTAACAAGGATCTCTGAAACACGTGGTGAACACAATCTCTCCAGCTCCAATTATCTCCACTATCTGTGGATTTCTGCAGTGGCCGGTAAGAAAGCCGAGCCAATAGCCACTTGGGCATGTCGTCGTTTTTGTCAAACGGCATCTGCGCTACCAAAAATATCCGAATGTGGGACTGCAAAACCGCAACTCCCATAATTGCTGTCTGTACACAGCCGTGCTCATTGGTTTATCCGTGAAGCGACATTGTAGAAAACAAGAAGTTTGATGGGAGCGCCGGAGGTTTTTAAACGATGGGAGAAAACCCGGGGAGGAGACAGGAGGCGAGAATAAAGCGGCGGGGAGGAAACCGCAAGGAAGAAGAGGCGACAAAAAAGAAAATATAATTCAAGGAGAAGAGGGAGCCTGGTGGAGAATGGCTAGCATATGACCCAGGAGAGAAAGTAATGTGCTGCATCAATTTCAGCACAGACGGCGATGAAAGAATGAAAGGGTCGGGCGAGCGACTTCAGAGCTCCAATTATCAAAGAGATGTCCGTCGGTCGCTTCCAAAGCTCTGCGGCTAAACGGACGAAGACGGCTGGTTTGCTACGAGGCAGCGAAGTCTCCGGCCCTCACGATGTCGGGAAGACGCTGGTGCTGTTTTGGTCATCCGCGTGCAATGAGGGAGGAAAGGTCGACCTCTTAGCAACTACCAGGATTTCTAAAACAACAAAATTGTGGCTAGCGGCCAGTAACTTTGGAAAGTCACTTGCCTCAGTAGCTGGTGACATCTCACGAGTCATGTGACATCCCGGTGTGAGATGATTTATCTCACCTGCATTGGCCGACCAGTGAAAGCCTTACACCAGCTTGATAACTGCCTAGCTTTAAAATGTTACCGTAGCACGATACGCTGATGGCTAATGGTAGCATGTTCTGCGCCCACTGTCTTGGAACTGCAAGTCTCTCGGCTTCTTTTCTCCCGGATAATTTAATGGGCTTGTAATTACGGCGCCGCAGCGTAGCCGCATGACACATTGTTAACGTTTTCTGCCCTTGCAATAGAGTCGGGATTCAAATCAGCCACTGCTGAAATCGACCAACCATTAGCAGGCTGGTAAATGACGATGATTCAAGGATTCAAGACGTTCATTGTCATTCCACGGATTGCTACAAAATTTGGAGAGAGCAGCTTTCAGGTTCAGCGTGATCAAAAACAGACACAAAACAACCATAAAAGGCAGGACACAACACAATAATACAACAGCAGCAGCATCTCTGGGTTAGAGATATAAGACTAAAAATATAAAGTAACATGTAGAAGAATGAATTGATAAATATGTAGAAAGAAAAAAGGAAAAAAGTGAAAAAAAAACCCAGCAGGTATGAAGGTGTGTGCGTTCCTGCAGGTGTACACCACAGCACTGGGTTAAGGTTCAAGTATTCAGGGTTGTGCCGAATTCAGTGCGAGATTGTTTCTCAATCTGTTTGTTTTTGTCTTGATTGTCCCAAACCGCCTCCTTGAGGGCAGCAGTTAAAGTAGGCGGCGGCCGCGGTGGGACGGATCTCTGAGGACGCGGCGCGTGTTAAAGACGTCCTCAAGTGATGGGACAGGATGAGGGACAATTATTTGGGCGGGGTTTGCGGCCCTTCCTTTCTGCTCTTGTGCCGCTGGCGAACCACAGTGAGATTCCGCGGCTCGGGACAGACTCCTCAGTGCTGCAACGAAAGGACACTGGCAGCTCCTTGGTGAGGCCGTCCTCAGGAAATGCAGCCTCTGGTGTGCCTTTTTCAGCGGTGCCACGGCGTTAGTTGTCCAGGTCAAGTCCTCCTTAACATGAGTACAAAGGTACCTAACTCCCTGGACCCTCTCGGCGACAGTATGTCTCCACTGATGAGGACAGGCCGAATATCTGATTCCTCCTCCCGAAATCGACTATCAGCCTCCCTTTGACACTGTAGGAACTCTTTGCTATTGCTAGAACCTTTTCAGGAAGTAGGCTGTTCCCTTTTTGTATTGGGAGAGCGTAGGAACCAGGGAAACACGGAACTCAGGTCCCTGGACCATTTTAGCGCCTACGCCGAGGCAGGGTCTTCTTTACAGTTCCATAGGAGCTCATAAGATGTAGGTGCTTGGTGATTGGTGGAACTCATCAGCCGAAGCCATTACCGCTTTGGAGTGGTGTTTTTAAAAAGTACCGCGGTCACTGGTCAGCTGTTTTCTTGCGACGAACAGACACAACCAACGAGAAAGGGACCAACGAAGAGGCCAAAGCACTTTCTGCCTTCCACACCGCAGAGGGGTTTCCAGGACATCTACATTTCGGCATAAATAAGTACGGCGTTCGCTAACAGCGGGGTTCTTCACGCGGCAAAGCAGTGCGGGAACAAAATAAAAGCACTTCAACCCATTTGACAGTCCTCGGTTATTAATATTCCCACGATGCACCCCACGAACACCCAGGCAACTTCTTCTCCATGTTGTCCGTGTCATCTTCAGTTACAATGATCATTTATACTGTATTCATCCCTCATGGGGAAATTCGTTCTCTGCATTTAACCCGTCATGGATGAACCACTGCTCATTGGCTGCCACCTAGCGGCGCCAGGGGAGGAGTTAAGGGTTCAGGGTCTTGCTCAACAACACTTCAACACACTAGGAGGAGCCGGGAATCTAACCCGGATTGTTCGGTTCCTCTCCCTCGCGCCACGGTCCCTCCCGTGGTCGCTTACTGCCTGTGCCAATGCAAAACTAAGAAGTTCCCCAGTAGGAGGAGGAGGAGGCGAGGTCCTGGATCCGAATTTGAGCTGGACTGGACAAAACTTTTCTGTGGTGGGAAAGCTGCCATCTTGTTCACACATCGTCTCTGTCAAAGTTCCATTCAAGCGGATTGCTTAAACTTGTATGCTCCGTTAGTTTGAATATTATTTTTACCACTTATTGATTCATTGGCTTCTTTATCCTAAAGTATCTGGTCGTTTCGGCGCCCTACAGTACCCTCAAAAATCCACTCATGCTGGGCTACACCACCGATCCTCACGTCTAAATGCGTTTCTGGAGCGCTAACTGGCCCAGCTCCGCTGCTCGACCCCTTGCCCCCCCTCCCCGGCAACGTGTGACGACTCAGCTCTTCGAAAGCGGCTGCTCCTCTGCTAAAAATTGTTTGGAGGTTAAAGTTCTCCTTCAGATATTGTACCCGGCTAAAGTAAATGAGCTGTCAGCAGTGCCACTGCCTCGTCTGTGAATAACAGCGGATTGTCTCTTTCGCCGTGTTTGGCATTTAAGCGTGCAGACGGGCAGGGCCAGGCTCTCGGTTGTTCCGTCCCAGAGCTCCAGAATGTGATAACATCCAGATAAGGGGCATTGGGGTTCACGTTTGCTTTTCACCGCTGCTTCACAAAGGCTACCAGATAAAGTGTCTGATTGTCCGGACTCCCTTCCCGTCGGTCTTCCTGTCACGGGGGAATCAAAGATCACACTTTACCTTATCGGTGACCAGGGGTGACAGATATTCCTGTTCAAAGCCCAAAATGGAGGCAGCGCTGATATTTCCCTTTTTATCTGCGCTAGAAAATGTACCTGTCTCAATTCAGTCAAGATCAGACGTGCATGTGGGCCCTCGCTTTTTCATGGCGTGGCTTTCAGCGCAGGGGGAACGAGTGGGACTTCAGCCAATCAGAGATGGGGATCTCATGAGGGGTCATTTGGACGGGAAAATGTGTTTGAAATAGCGTATTTTTCAGAATACAAATGGCCCTTTTTTTCAAATTCAAAATGTGTACGGTAATTTCACAAGTTCATTATTTTCCCACTGACAGCCGCGAGAGTGCGATCTAGGCTTGCGTGCCAGCATTTGCTCCTCCTATCACTCCCGTACCACTGAAACTAAAAAAATTAGACAGCTTATAAAGACAACCGAGAAAGAATGAACACAAATGCCCCCCAAAAAGACAATCACATTCTGCAGATGACAAGCTGCAAGAATTGAAATATGCACCCGAAAACGGAAATCGAGCAGCAGAAAGAAAGTTTGGAGTCAGCAAGAAACTTCTGAGGGACTGGCGAAAAGCGGAGGATACGCTAATCGCTAAAAAAAGCTAATCGTTGAAAGCTAGACGAAGCTAGGATCTGGTGCCGAGTCTGACGACAGCCACGCAGGAGAAGAAGCGGCCCGCCGTCTACCTGCGGAGGTGGCGCAGTCGCTCAGAAGTGACGCCGAGGATGAAGAATTCAACGGATTTCGTGATTTGGAGCGAGATGGAGAGTCTGGGAAACTTGTTATGCTGTGTCGTTTATGTTGTTGTTGTCTATTCTAAACATTTTCCCCCCAAAAATGTGACATATATTTGTTTTTTTCTTCTTCATGATGCATTTTTTAGGCTGGTGCAACTTCAACTCCGGAGCGACTTAAAGTCCGGAAAATACTCCTGCATGGAATGCCGAGGAGATGCGAACTCCTCCGTTCCCTCCCGTCGCCATCCTCCACTGGCGAACACTGTCTCCGTATCGGAACTCTCCGAGGTCGTCTCCACGACAACGGCCGTGCGTTTGTCATCACCATCAGGCGGCAGAGACAACTGGACGGGACCGTATGGACACATAAATCCGCACATTTCATACAAATCATACACACACACACACTCGAAGACGCATGATACACACACCTCCCTCAACTCAACGCCTTCCGTTGCGATGAACCCGGAACTTTCTTTTAAATGTAGCTTTCTTTTTGCCGGCAGTCTGCGACTCTTGTGCCGTATCGTCGTTTGCTCGTTTCCTCCCGAAAAAGCTCTCCAGCGACTTTCGTTTCTGGCTGAATTGTATCAAGGGCTAGTATGCGGTCGCTGATGTGAGAAATTGCATGACAGAGTTAAGTGCGGCGGTAGGGCGAAGGCGGAAAACAGCCGTTTTTCAAAATAAGATCCGGACAAAATAAGATCTTGTCCCAAGAAAGACTTTCTTTGCGGACCGGTACCGAATGATGCAGGGGTTGGAGTCAATACGAGAGACAATGAATGAATAAAACATCGAAATCCCTCATGTCAAGCACTCAGAAATTCTCAGGACGCCATTATCACCCATCAGGGATCAGAATTCGCGAAAAAAAACGGCGTTGTGAATGAGTGAATGGCTGTATTTCTCTATTTAATGAGTGAATGACAGGATAAATTGTACGTCTCTGTATGACGTGTGAATGGTCGAATGTCTCTATGCGGCTCTGTGATTGACCGGATCGATCCAGGGTGAACGACCTCTCGGCCAATGACAGCCGGGATAGGCTCCAGCCCCCCCCCCCCCCCCCCGCACCCCCCCCCGCGGGCCACCCACTACAGATAATAAAAGGGGGGGTGGACTGGAGGAATAACGGTG
>CAAKHD010005482.1:29538-34538 GCA_901007705.1 Fistularia tabacaria
AACAAGAACAGAAAACGTGAGTGTTAAACCTCGTATATTTATCTTCGCTTTGTCTCTCGGGTGATTTATGAACGGACGCAGAGCTTCTGTCCAGTGTGAGAAGGTCTGCATGCGTTTGTTGGTGTGTGTGTGTGTGTGTGTGTGTGTGTGTGTGTGTGTGTGTGTGTGTGTGTGTGTGTGGAGTGTGACTGAGGGCTGATGAGTTCACATTTGGAGGATTGGTTGCTGTTTCGGTCTATTTGGATCAACACTTTGTGAGTAATACTATTTTCTGCGTTCAGTTA
Source organism: Fistularia tabacaria (assembly GCA_901007705.1). NCBI lineage: Eukaryota > Metazoa > Chordata > Actinopteri > Syngnathiformes > Fistulariidae > Fistularia > Fistularia tabacaria. The sequence continues at coordinate 29,823 of CAAKHD010005482.1, forward strand.
GCAGCTCCACCAAACACACACACACACACACACCCTTGTGTTCATGTGAATGCGTGTGAAGCTTCTCAGTCATCCAGGTCACGGGAGTCCCTAATCATGAAACCTGGAATTGGTTCTAAGGTGGAACCACTTGAAACCCAGCGAGTTCTGTGGCCACAGTTGGACTTATCAGTGACAACCGTGTCAGTTCAAAGTCTTCACTCGGTTTCCCTTCCGGTGTGTGCAGGACGGCAGAGGGGCTCAGATAAATATTTATATTTATGTTGTCAAAAGCATGCTCTTTTCCTTTTGGCTGCTCACCACAGCGAATCATCTTCCTTCATCTAAGCCTCTCCTCCTCTCGCGCCAACCAACCTCCTGTCCTCTTTCACTCTGTCCAGAAATCCCCTCTGTGCTCTTCCTCTAGGAAGCAACCTTAGCATCCTTCCACCCGGATCCTCGCCCGTCACCGAACCATCTCAGCTGGACTTTATCTCCATATGACACACACACACACACACACACACACACACACACACACACACACACACATACACACACGGGTTCTTGGCTTTCCTCACACCTTCCAAAAACATTGCACTAGATTCATTGGAGACCCGAAATTACCCGGATGTATGAATGAGAGGGTGAATTGCTGTCCGGCCCTAAATGAGGAGTGACTGGCCGTGGGTCTCTCTACGGCTTGTGAATGATCGAGTGAATGGTTGGATGTCTCTAAATGTGGCCCTGCCATCGACCCGCAACCCCTGCAGGGTGAACAGTGGCCCGGATCGGTTCCAGCACCACGGTGAACTTCAGTGCAGCGTAAACAGAAACAGGCACGCAAAAAACACATCTTAATCAGCTGCTTGTCTCCACCTGAGGAGTTAAAGGCTCGGGCTCTGCCTGCAGCGCCGCTCCCTCCTCGATTTAAGAGGTTTTCAGTTTATTTCTGTCATTTGCAATCCCAGACAATTATCTTTGTGGGAACACATTGACACCTCTGCGGATCCTGAATCGACGCCGCCCACGCGGTGCACGGGAACGCTAGCGCACGCGCGGCACCTCTCTCAGGGTTCATGAAAGCATCTCGACAAAAAACCCCCGCGGTCTTCAGTGCAATCCTTACAAATGTCCAAAGAGAGAAAGAAAAAAAAGAGAATTCAACAAAGGCTGGATGCAGAACCTGATTTTTCATTTTAACATAATGAGAGAAACGTATTGCAGGCACAAAGGACCGAAGAGCGGGGTTGATTTCATGAATTTATATGGTTGAAATTAAAAGTTTGTTACGTTAATATTTTCTTCCCAATAATCATGACGTCAGTTATCTTATAAGTAGGTGTGTGGACGGAGCGACGGGCCGGAAACGTGATGACCGACGGGAAGCAAACACACCGCGACGCCGGGGAGAACCGTGGAAACCCGGCAGTCCGCGGAGGAGTTCCTGAAGGAGCGTCACAATTATGCAACAACAACAAAAATAAGGAAATAATGGTGAAACTGAGGGAGCGTTATCAGGCAGCTCCGGTCCGGAGGAAACAACAACGACGACAAAATGTATAGGAAATGTGATTAACTGAAAATACCGCATTGCAGCTGTGAGTCTCCGGCAACGACGCTTGACATAACAGAGGACGGGGCTCTTGCAGACGGCGTCTGAAACATGGCCGCCCCGTCCGTCCCCAATGTCACGTCGCAAAACGTCGCCTCGGTCGGGACGACCTTTGACCCCCAGGTTGACCGCGGTATCCGTTCTCACCTTACGACACGCCGGGTGAAGGGATCACGATGACCATTTAACCCCCCCCTCCCAACGTCAGAAGTGGAGGTTCCGCGCCCCCTAAAAACCGTCTGACCGTCAGCAGCTTCAGCGCTTTAATAAACTACTTAATTACCCCTAAGAAAAAAAAAATCTATGTGAAAACAGGGAAACTAATATCATGGCCTTTTAGTTCTCGGCGTCGTTAATCAGGTGCACAGTCGCTGCCAATCAGCTGCGACTCACTTCTCCCGGCGGACGGGTGCACGGAGTGACGGGGTGAACGCGCCAGCCTCCGCCGTTGTGATATTTGCAGACTCTTGAGAGCGCGAGACCCGGCGGCGTTTCACTTTAGAGGACCGAGAATAAATGGACGCGTTCTTCCTCATCTTCGTCTTCCTCCTGCGTACCATGGAAACAAAAGCCGACGCTTTTACTTTAAAAGCCCTCCCCGCATTTTTTTTTAGCAAATAGATTTAAGATTCAGATGTCATAGAGGTGCCCAGCTCCTCACTGCCTCTCATTAAAATGTATAAATATGTAAATAATTGTCGCCGGCCAGCCGACCGCCTCCCTCCATTTTATCTATTTATGGTTTCCACCTATCATTCATTATCTTTAGCGCCATCCTTCACTCAGGGTCACAGATGGGCTGCAGCCTATTCCAGCTATCACTGGGCGAGACGCAGGATTCACCCTGGAGCGAACCTTCACAAGTCATATAGAGACATACGGCCATTCACTCATTCACAAGTAATGGACAAGTAACCATTCACTCATTCACCAGTCATAAAGAGGCATGTAAACATTCACTCTCTCATTCACCGTTGTATGGAGGCATACAGCAATTCATTCATTCACAAGTCATAAAGAGACATGTAAACGTTCAGTCACTCATTCACGAGTCATACAGACATATGACCGTTCACTCATTCACAAGTTACATGGAGACATACAGCCAGTCATTCATTCATTCATTCGTCATATGGAGACATGGAACCCTTCACAAGTCAGACACATATGACCATTAATTCATTCATTCATTCACACATCATATGGAGACATGTAACCATTCACTCACTCACGGGTCAGAGACATGCAGCTGTTCACAAGTCACATGGAGACGTACAGCCATTCATTCATTCATTCATTCACTCACAAGTCACATGGAGACATGTCACCTCCATTCATTCATTCATTCACCCACAAGTCACATGGAGACGTACAGCCATTCATTCATTCATTCATTCATTCATTCATTCACTCACAAGTCACATGGAGACATGTCACCTCCATTCATTCATTCATTCACCCACAAGTCACATGGAGACGTACAGCCATTCATTCATTCATTCATTCATTCATTCATTCATTCACTCACAAGTCACATGGAGACATGTCACCTCCATTCATTCATTCATTCATTCACAAGTCAAATCGAGACATGTCACCTCCATTCACAAGTCAGAGACACACAACCGTTCACTCTTTCATTCACACCTCATATGGAGACATACAGCCATTCATTCATTCATTCATTCATTCATTCGTCATTTGGAGACATTGAACCCTTCACAAGTTAGACACGTATGACCATTCACTCACTCATTCACACGTCATATGGAGACATGTAACCATTCACTCACTCATTCACACATTGTATGAAGACATGCAGCCATTCACTCATTCACTCACAAGTCACATGGAGACATACAACCGTTCACAAGTCAAACCCTTCACACACTCCGTGCAGACGTATGGTCATTCACTCATTCACGAGTGAAACGGAGACATCCAACCGTCCTGCCTGTCATTCACACATCCCGGTGTCTGAGCGTGTGCATGGAGCTGCAGTCTGTGGCCTGTGGGAGGGCAACCTGAGGACCTGGAGGAAAACCCACGCCGACACACTGACCCATCCATCCATCGATCAATTGATCGATCACTTTGTTTGTCCCTTTACCCCCCCCCTGCCATTGTCATTGGATTTTGGAATTTTATGAATGAAAGCACCAGCGGTTCATCTTGCCCGAAGCTGGAGGAGGACCTTCTCGGAGGACTTTTCAGAGGCATTTAGAAGAAGACCGGCGGGTGGGTGCTCTTACTTGCGGGAGGGACAGGATCACGCTCATCGTCCACGCCACGGTCAGCATGACTTTGCTCTTCCTCTTGGCCTCGCTGATGCCCAGGGGGTTGAGGATGGCGGACTGGCGGTCCAGGCTGATGACCACCGTGACGAAGGCGCAGGAGTACATGGCCACCAGCTTCAGGAACATCAGCAGGCGGCACGCCGCGTCGCCGGCGCGCCACTGCACCGTGATGTTCCACGCCGCGTCCACGGGCATCACGATGAAGGTCACCAGCAGGTCCGCCACGGTCAGGTTCATGATGAGGATGCGGACGTGCGACTTCCGGCGGCCGCCGTGGCTGGCGGCCCACAGCACCAGCAGGTTGCACACGGCCGACACGGCGCACAGCGCGAAGGTGATCACCACACGCACTTTGGCCGCCGTGGAAAAGGTCGGGAGCTGGAGCGCGTCTCCGCCCGCGCTCCTGTTGCACGCCGCGGAGGGGGAGGACGCCGCGGGAGCCGCCGCCGCCGCCACGCAGCTTCCGTTCCCCGCGTGTTCCGCGTGCTGGTGGAACATCGGCCGTGCGCCCCACGAGGGGGGGGGGTCCCTACGCCGCGCGCACTTTCCTCATGCTCGGCTGCTGTGCACGCGCGCCACCGGAAGTGGACACACACGCGCGCGGGCGCTCTTATCGCGACGAACTTTTAAACGCAGAGACGCGGCGGCGGGAAGTGGCTCGGCGCAAAAATCAAAAAAATAAAAAAGTGGAAATGACAGGAATCCGCGCAATGGCGCGCGCGCACGGGGACAAACGTCGATACACGGCGGAAGCTGGTTCCCACCTGCGGGAGGATGAAGAGGATGAAGAGGAGGTCTGGAGACAGCCGCGTCCGGATCGCCGGG
>CAAKHD010005482.1:37038-44200 GCA_901007705.1 Fistularia tabacaria
AACCTCTGAAAACACTGGTCGGTCTCGCCGCCGGCAGGTCGGCTCATCTCCAGTCCAGCGTTACTGCCTGTCCGTTTCAGGAAAAATGACGAGTCAAGCCATGTGGACACGATGCCCTGCTGCAGCGTCTCTAAGCCTGGGAGATCCCGGCGTGCAGGAGCAACCGGTATGAGCCTCTGGAATGTAGCCAGGCCTTTTCAGTACCGTGGAATCCTCCAGCCTTGGTATTCACAAACATATCAAGCACTACCTCAGTGATATTCAAAACATCTCCAATCTCCAACATCTCCCCGCAATTTGTATGGAAATGTATGAACGTGTGCATTAAACAAAGGCGGCGATTCTCTGAAAGTCGTATTTAATTCCACGAACGGCAAGCGAGCCGTGCCCCGTCGTCAGAACAGCGTCGCTGCCTCTTTTAACCCAGCGGGAGGAGCCCTGTGAATCTATTCATCGGTAATTGAGTCGTCGCCGTGCCGGGAAGCGGCGCTATCTTGAAGGCCGCCGTCGAAATGTATGCGGCGTAGAGGCGAGCGGAGTAAACACGCGGCGGCGGCTTCTTGGCACCATTAGGCAGATTGCGTCAGAAAGTGCGTGTCGGAGGCGACGCTTCGCTCGGGGGAAATCTAAATACGACCCCCCCCCCCCGGTGCGGCGCGGCCCAAATAGCGTGTGCACATCCTGCGTTGGCCTCACAGAGGTCCTCTGCTTCTTCTTCTCATTGGAGCGTTTTGGATTTTACACTCTCATCGTCTTCCGCTGGAGCCGTCGCCGCGGTCAGCGGTCAAGCGCTCCGTCCTTGTCAAAGGATCGATGAGCCCCTTTCACACTGGAGGAACTTTTTGCAGATCCCAGAACCTTTCCGGGAACTAGGCTGTTCCTTTGGGACAGCATAGGAACCAGAGGACCACGGACCTCAGTTGCTAGAACCATTTTAGCTCCTGCTCAGAGGAAGGGACCGTCGGAACTGATGAGAGGTGGGTGCTTGGTGATTGGTGGAACCCGTAAACTGGCCATTACCACTTTGGACTGGCTGTTTTTAAAACTGTTGTTGTCACCGGTCAGCTGTTTTCTTGCCACAGAATGGACGGACGCAGCAAGGAATGGACCGATAATGCAGTCCAAGCTCTTCTGACCTCAGGAGTTTTCAGGGCTCGCGGCCAAACATCAGCACTTTCTCCAAAAAGTCGGAATCAGCCAACGGCGGGGTTCTTCAAACGGCGAAGCAGTGCAGGGAGGAGATAAAAACACTTCAAACCAACCATGGTATTCCCATCATGCAGAACGTTGAAGGCTGCGGCTCCGTCGCTCTCCATGTTCTCCGCGTCATCATCCTCTTCTTCTTCTTCACGGTGGTTTTGCACGGCGCAGACCCTTGCAACTGAAAAGCTCCCCTGAAGGAGGCTACTTCCTGGAACCAGATTGGAGCTGGACAGCTCTGACAGTTGACGTCCAGTTCTACCTCTGTTAACCGTCCAATGTGTTCATCGCTGACCTCGGCTTAACTTAATTTATGCTGTTTCCTTATGATTGACAGGTTCTGATTGGGGTTTAGCGGGGGGTGATGTCACCAGCGGGCTGCGTTGTCACGTTGGTCGTTTTTATTTTCGTCTCCTTTGGATGGAAGGTTTATCTGCTGTCGATGAAATGGCATCTTCTCCCTGGGGAAGATGAACGGTTTCATATCAAACCCTTCCCATGAAATTAACCTTCTCCTTATCTTCAGTCACCATTTTAATTGGCAGACTGAACCATGAACTATTTCAAAGCTTATATTTCCACCGTCCCTCTCACGTGCACGTGTTTACAACTGTAAGAACTCAAAAGAGTATCTTATTCAATATTCGGTCGGCAGCGTGCTTATATTGCTGGGGGAATGGGTGAATGCAGTCCAGTGTGAAGCTCTTTGAAACCGCATGGTGTGACGGCGCCCTGTAAGAGGAGACCCTTCAGCGTCCACTGGTGTGGTCTTCATGCGTTTGTTCCTGCCATCGGACAACTCCTCGGCCCTGGTTAAATCTGCCGGGAACGTCAACATCTCCTGCACTTGGTGCCAAAATACAGAAACCTTACTGCCGCGTATGCACTTCATACTGGAAATTCATAAGTATTACATGCATCCCACTCTGCATACTCATTTATACATCCATCCCTTTCTGTATCTATAATATCCATCTCATTCTGTAAATCTATGTATTCCTATGATGACACCTTGGTTGCTCTTCATGTATCTATCTATAAATCTATAGTCCGTTAATGCAGGTTTATTTATGTGAATCTAAGAGTTTGACCTTCTCATTGCTGCGGGACTGGATTATTTTCTCCTTCTGTACCATTTGTCCGTGTTTACTAGGAAATGGTGAACATCGCAGACGGCAAACAAAACGTATCTCCCAGTCCGCCGTGGAAACCGTTGAACACAATACACCACAATTAGCAATACAACGCACAATGGCGATGGCGATCAAGGAACACAGAGGATTTTTTCCTCCGCAGGGAATTTTTTTCTTTCATATTCAAAACTCCAGTTGGCGTCCACACTCCTAATTGTTCGGTGTCGCAGGTGGACTTGTTTGTTTATGTTTTGAAACCGTGACCAATCAGTGGCCCTCCAGGTTCAGGATCTCCAGCGGCGAAGCATGCTTTCCTGGTTTTCCCGGTCAAAAAGGCTTATTTGTTCAATGAGCGATTGCTATCAATCATGAAACGCTCCAGTCAGTTGTATCCCCGACCCCGGCGAGCATTCAGAAACGCTGAAGAAAGCAAGTTGGCTAGCTAAACGCACACACACACACACACACACACACACACACACACACACACATACACAGACGCACAAACACGCTGGACGGTTTTGCTCAGAAACATCACCATCTCCGCAGCATCTCTCGTTCTGCGATCACATGAGAGCCGGGGGTCGTTGCCTCGGCCGTGACGTCTCCTCTTATCGCCTCTGTTTACCTCCGTGTCCGGGTTTGTTTGTTTCCGCCGAAGGAGGAGGGGTGGAAGGTCGGGGAGGTGTGCCTTCCCCTGCCAGAACACTGTTCGGGTATTTATTGCTGAATTCAAACATTAACAGAGAAAAGGCAAGGAGAGCAAGTTCTGAGGAAAATGAAGTGGCCTTGGTCGTTCCGCCTCGCAGTGAGAAGGTCCCCGGTTCGCTTCTGACGGGGAGGCCTTTTTTGTGCTGGGTCTCCATGTTCTCCACCGCGTCCGTGTGAGCTTCCTCCGGGTTCCTCCCGCAGTCCAAAAACACGCAGGAGGTTCATTGGAGACCCTACACTGTCCAAGCATGTGAATGATTGAATGACTCGCTCTGTATCGGTGCGTGTGTTTATTCTGCTTTATTAATCCTTGCGGGAAAATAATTCTCTGCATTTAACCCATCATGGATGTACCACGAGCAGCTGGCAGCCACGTAGCGGCCCCGGGGCAGCGGTTAGGGGCCCTGTGTCTTGCTCAGCAACGCTTCGGCAGGCTTGGAGGAGCGCAGGATTCGAAGCAGGAATGATCGGTGCCAAGGTCGAACGCTTAACCCGGTTACGGTGCACAACTTGAGAAAAAAGAAAGGCACGCACATCTGCTGCCCACATAGGGATGAGTGCTGGGTCAAAAATATCGACGAAATAAAGGTTTGAAAAAATCCTCACACCAAGAGTGCTCCAAAATCAGGATGATTTATTTTGCATAGACAAAAGAAAAATGATGGAGGCATCTTGTTAGATATATAATCACATTTCAACATTTAAACATTCATCTTCAACTTTTTTCAAGGGAGTGAACACTATTGATCAGAGGATTTGAGCATACAATATATATGCAGACTGTCTACAGGGGAGGAATTTGAGAAACAGAGCAAGGCAAGGACAACCCAAATAGACAAACAAAGGAGCATCCCCATAGATAAGGTGTAATATGGAAATCCTCATTTAAACACAGTCGGGTTAGTGTTCCCAGTGTGCACCACCAAAACAGTTCACGTTTGAAAAGGACTGAGTTTAGGTCCCCCCTCTGCGAGGACATTTTACAACCTCAATCCTTTGCTACTTTAAGGTGGAAACATTATGTTTAGCTTCTTTAAAATGTACCGCTACAGAGCTGGAGGCTACTTGATTTGTAATGGTGCTGCGATGTTCAGCAATGCGGGTTTTTAGCTGTCTATTTGTTTTTCCCACGTATGCTAAGCCACAAGGGCATTTGAGCACATAGATAACGTGCGTCATGGAACATGAAATCCCACCTCTAATGTTGTTTTTCTTCCCTGTGTGAGGAGGATGGAAGATGTTAGTTTTGTATGAGATGGTTGACATTGTTTACACAACCGCAATATCCATGGAGCATCTTGTATTACCTTTTGGGTGCAATTGGATTATTATTATTATGATTTTCTTCTTCCTCGTTTCCTTTGGGCTTTTTTCTTTCAGGCGTCGCCACAACGAATCAACCTCCTCCATCTAACCCTGTTCTCTGGATCCTCCTCTCTCACGCCAACGACCTTCATATCTTCTCTCACTACCCCCATAAATCTTCTCTTCGGTCTTCCTCTAGACCTCCTGCCTGGCATCTCCAGTTCCAGCATCCGTCTACCAAAATAGTCCCTATCCCTCCTCTGTCCATGACCAAATCATCTCAGTCTGGCTTCTCTGACCTTCTCTCCAAAACATCTAACGTGTGCTGTCCCTCTGATGGACTCATTCCTGATCCTCTCCATCCTGGTCACTCCCAAAGAGAACCTAAACATCTTCATCTCTGCTACCTCCAGCTCTGGCTTTCCATCATTGTCAATGTTTTTACATCATACAACATCTCTGGTCTCACCACTGTCTGGTCCACCTTTACCTTCATTCTGGCTGACATTCTTGGATCTCATAGAACCCCGGAAACTTTTCTCCACCCATTCCAGCCTGCTTGAATCCATTTCTTTACCTCTTTTCCACACTCTCCGTTGCTCTGGACTGTTGAGTCTAAGTACTTGAAATCCTCCACCTTCTTGATCTCCACTCCCTGTAGCCTCAGTGTTCCACCCGGGTTCCTCTCATTCACACACATATATTCTGTCTTGCTGTGACTAACCTTCATTCCTCTCCTTTCCAGAGCAAACCTCCACCTCTCAAGATGTTCCACAACCTGTTCCCTGCTCTCACTACAGATCATAATATCATCTGCAAACATCATGGTCCATGGAGATTCCTGTCTAACCTCATCTGTCAGCCTGTCCATCACCACTGCAAACAGGAAGGGGCTCAGAGCTGATCCCTGATGAAGTCCCACCTCCATATTGAACTTCTCTTTTTCACCTACAGCACACCTCACTACTGTCTCACAACCAGCATACATGTCCTGCACCACTTTAACATACTTCTCTGCTACTCCAGACTTCCTCATACAAATCCAGAGCTCTTCTCTCGGCACCCTGTCGTACGCTTTTTCTAGGTCTACAAAAGCGCAATGCAGCTCCCTCTGACCTTCTCTGTACTTCTCTACTAGCATTCTCAAAGCGAATACTGCATCTGTAGTGTTATGATAAACAATCATAATAATGATATACCAATGATAATAATTGTATAGATGTAACATATTATTATTACTATTACAATTATTATATTCTATGTTTAGATTTGGTACCCAGATTTAAACATTTCTCAAAATACCTTTAACATTTGACCATGAAAAAAAAATCTTCCTGAGGTGAAGTATATTAATAGGATTTTGACATATTTGGGATGATTACATAGTAGCTGCAAGCAGGGTGAGGAGATAGAAGACACTATCGGACCATATTTCATTTTCTATCCATGATATTGATTGAAGGTACTTCCTTCCTCCTGAAATGTAAATAACATTAGCCAGCTGGTCGCAGCGGGTTCCCTGATCAAAATCTTGTTCTGCGTTTTCTGACGATCAAATCACAGTCAGGGCTTAAAACGGCATCATAACGGGTGTGCGAGGCATCAGATGGATCAGATTCCTCTCATTAACAGCTTGAGTACAGCGGGATGACAACGACCGGGAGAGGGGGGAGGGGTCTACTTGAGAATCAATTTGTTTTCATCAAACTTGGATGAACCGTGCATGCAGGGTCGCTCCGGTGCCGCGGCCAATCCTGGCTGCCATTTGCCGAGAGGCTGGGATGGGGGTGGACGGGTCACCTGCCACAGGGCTTGGATTATTTTCCACAATTATCTCCTTCTGTGGTTATAGATGCGTACAGTGAGTGTTTGATTGTATGTCTCGATGACGCATGAATGAGAAGGTGAATACTTGTACGGCTTTAGATAATGTGCCGGGCGACCCCTGAAGAAGGTTGATTCACTGCGGCGACCCCTGAAGGGAAAAGCCGAAAAGAAAAGAAGAAGAAGGGTGAGGGAATAGTTGCTTGTCCCTAAATTAAATGCGAGTGAGTGAGTGAATGCTGTTGTTTGCAGATGATGTTGTGATCTGTAGTGAGAGCAGGGAGCAGGTGGAGGAACATCTTGAGAGGTGGAGGTTTGCTCTGGAAAGGAGAGGAATGAAGGTTAGTCGCAGCAAGACAGAATATATGTGTGTGAATGAGAGGAACCCGGGTGGAACGCTGAGGCTACAGGGAGTGGAGATCAAGAAGGTGGAGGATTTCAAGTACTTAGGGTCAACAGTCCAGAGCAACGGAGAGTGTGGAAAAGAAAGTGTGGTAAAGAGTGTGGTAAAGAAACGTGTTCAAGCAGGTTGGAATGGGTGGAGAAAAGTGTCAGGGGTTCTATGAGATCCAAGAATTTCAGCCAAAATGAAGGTAAAGGTGGACCAGACAGTGGTGAGACCAGAGATGTTGCATGATGTAAAAACATTGACAATGATGGAAAGCCAGGAGGCAGAGCTGGAGGTAGCAGAGATGAAGATGTTGAGGTTCTCTTTGGGAGTGACCAGGATGGAGAGGATCAGGAATGAGTCCATCAGAGGGACAGCACACGTTAGATGTTTTGGAGAGAAGGTCAGAGAAGCCAGACTGAGATGGTTTGGTCATGGACAGAGGAGGGAAAGGGACTATATTGATAGACGGATGCTGGAACTGGAGATGCCAGGCAGGAGGTCTAGAGGAAGACCGAAGAGAAGGTTTATGGACGTAGTGAGAGAAGATATGAAGGTAGTTGGTGTGAGAGAGGAGGATCCAGAGAACAGGGTTAGATGG
>CAAKHD010005483.1:0-10011 GCA_901007705.1 Fistularia tabacaria
CACACAGAAACTCAACATAAAAACCCACACACAAACACATCCACACCTCTCGCACCAAACACACACACAAACAGAGAGACCAAAACACACACACACACACACACACACACACACACACACACACACACACACACACACACACACACACACACACACACACACACACACACACCATTTCTTTTTTGACTTTTAATTTTCTGCAGATTTGAATGACATCATCTTTTGTACTCCACTGGCAGGGGTGCAGCAGCCTGCTTGAGCTCTTAGTCATCCAGTAACAGTATCTTGCACAAGTGCCGAGGGATGTTTCAAGAAGGCCCTCCTTCAGGGGGAGAAATGATGGTTTAACACATCTACAAGTTTTGTGGCTAATTCATCTGGGACATTCTATTCATAATCTGAAAGGCCATCTGATAGCACAGTCAGATTAATGAGATGAAAAAAAAAATCAATCAGCGACAGTATAGTTATGTCCAATTATTTTTCAGTTTTATCAAATGATTGTTGTTGAAGCATCATTTCCTTGACCCCGTATTGTAAGCAGCTTCTTTTCTCTAACAGGAATACAAAAGCTAGTGCTGGCAGGACGTGTGGGCGAAGCCATAGAGGCCACTCAGCAGCTTTATCCCGGCCTGTTGGAACATAACCCCAACTTGCTATTCATGTTGAAGTAAGTTTTTATAATCTGGATCCAATGCGTAAGATGGCGGGAACGTTTTCACTCGCCTGATGTTCCAGCGGATCCGAGTAACGTCAGCATGCCCTACCCCAACGGCTTTCATGTGGAAAGAACCTAAAAATTTCTGAGGGATGCTCAGTGTATAAAAGTAAAAGAACATTTATTTGTCATTAATAGCTTCATATCTCACTCGGCATCACGTGGGGCAGGGTTTCCCAAACTTGGATGCCACTGGGAGAGTGTCATAGAAGGGAAGCAATTCACAGAAAAGTTTAGTAATATGGTCTTTCCAGAGAAATTTGGTCGATTTTCTTATGGCGTCTTCTTCTTTTCCTTTCGGCTGCTCCATTCAGGGGTCGCTGCAGTGAATGAACCTCCTCCATCCAACCCTGCTCTCTGTATCCTCTTCTCCCACACCAACTAACTCATGTCCTCTTTTACTCCAACCATGACTCTCCTTTTCTGTCTTCATCTAGACTCCCTGCCTGGCAGTTCAAACCTCAGCATCCTTCTGCCAATATATTCACTATCCCTCCTCTGTACATGACCAAACCATCTCAGTCTGACCATCAGTGCTGTCCATCTGATGGACTCATTCTTGAGGCTTTTCTTATGGTGTAAAAAATATAATTACTAGATCAATTTGGTAAAAATGCATTCAACTTAAAGAGATTTTATTTCATGCTTGTTGGTGGGTGTATAGACACTGATTTTTTTTTTCTTAAATTGCATGGGAGTGGGGAATGCATGGCTGGAGATAAAATGTCTGTCTGGTATGGGATTACGAAGAGAATCACTGACGAAGGGTACACTTAATGGCGGGAATTTACATTTTTGATTGTATCCATTGGCAACTGAATGGTTAACTGCTGCCGTCGCGACCCTTCTGGCCCCCTGACCTCAGACTTTGAAACCCCCCCCTTGATCGCCTGTAGGTGTCGTCAATTTGTGGAGATGGTGAACGGTACAGACAGCGAGGTTCGCTGTTTGACTATCCGGTCCCCTAAGTCCCAGGACAGTTATCCAGGCTCGCCCAGCCTCAGCCCTCACCATGGAGCTGGAAACACACACCTCCACACCAGAGGTACACATTAAGAGTTCCTAGATCCTTTCACAAGCGGCGTAGAACACCAAACAACTCAGAGAAGATCCAATTTTTTTTTAATTTTTTTTTTTGAATCTTAGTTGTCATTTAATGAGATGGAAATCTATCTCCCTTCACCCAGGTGTAGACAGTCCTCCCTGCAGTAATGGGGTGACGCCCTCTAAAAAATCCAAGAGCCACAGCAGCACCGTTAGCAGCAGTGTCAAGTACCCAAGTGCGTCCTCCTCTGCCTCATCCTCAACCTCCTCCTCTCCCTCCTCTGTCAACTACTCAGAGTCCAACTCATCTGACTCCACCAAGAGCCAGCCTCTCAGCACCAACAGTACCCAGGAAACCAGGTAGGTAACACTGTCGGTGTGACAGGGTGCGAATGAACCCCGACTCATTTTGTCGTGAATACAGTGGAATGTGTCTGTGGAGGTTCTCAGTCATCCATGTCAAGGTGAATTCTTGTCAAATTCCTCTTGTCGTGTCAACTGGACTTTATTTCTTCACTTGAAGATGTTTCACTCCTCATCTGAGAGGCTTCTTCAGTTCTAATGACCCATGGGGAGTTTCCAAATCTAAGTGCCAGGGTTGAGGGCGGGTCTAGGTTATGAGGGCTTGTTTTGCAAATGGAAGAGTTGATCAGCAGAAACTTGACTGAACGGGGTTGCTATGCTAAGAGGGGAGATGTCGTCAGGTGGGGATAAAGGTGAAACTTTGGGGAATTTACCAGGATTGGACCCTGAAAAGGTGAAGCCAAACTTCTCAGAATGTGAAACAAAGGAGTGAAACACTGATTGAGGCTCATGTGGAAGTTACCGGGGGCTGGTTCTGGTGGTGGCTCTATCTGGGTTGTTTGGAGGGTGCAGATGAGCCTGGCCTGTGTGTGCTTATCCATCTTGGTATTGATCCCAGTATGGCATTGTATGCTGGTGAAAGGTTGCGCCTAAGGCCCCCTCCCCTCTTCAGAGACGTTTTTTCCGTTTCGACAAAGATGGCCTCTTTGAATCCTCCCTCGAACATCTTTCTTCTCTGGCCAGAATGCGGACATTGCTGTCTTCAAAGGAATGGCCCTTATCCTTATCCTAACCTGAATGATAAGGGCCATAAGAATACAGTGGAGCCGTGACTTTTCGAGTGCATAGAGTTATGAATTTTCTGAGATGCAAGCTGAGATTTGATCGACCCGCGAGCGGGCTGAGCGTTCGTCACAGATGTGGCTGTCCACAAAATGGGCGTTTAAAAACAGGTGGACTCGCCGCTTGCCACTAGTTACCCCTGCGTACATCATGGAAAAACATGAGCAAGGCATGCGTGTTGTCCACTTGTCCATGAAGAGATGGACAAGTTGTTGTCAGTGAGATACTGAGAGAGAAAGCATCACCTGTTAGAAGGCATGACACATATACAGTGGCAATAAATAGCAAAAAATTGTAGCATTACATGTGTAGAGAGTAAGGTAAGTTAAGCGATAGAGCAACAAATGAAAAACTCCGCCAAGTGCCTAAGCCAACATCTTCGCCCAATCTTCAAAGTAAATTCACTTAATAAAACCATTCTATTTCTTAATTTCTTACATTCTCTTTTATTTTGTCTAATAATTTTTTTGATTTGTTATTTATTCAAGTACATTTTTCTGATCGAAAAACAAGGCTGGAATGCATTTATAACATTTCAGTTAGCTTCAATGGGAAAATTTAATTTGATATTCAAGCAAATTGAAGAGTGAAATGAAATGCATTCAAACTCATAAGTCAAGGCATTACTTTATATTATTTCTGAACATCATGTGCATCATGCATCATGTTATCTTCCATTATTCGCTTCACTATGTTTTTGTAATATCATGTTGTTTGAATTACCATCACTGTTATTTCCAACAAGAAGTCATTCTGGAACAGCAACACTGTCTCATGATCTGATTCAACAGTGAGTGTGTTTTTCTGCGTGCGCGTGTGTGTGTGTGTGTGTGTGTGTGGGGGGGGGGTGGTCCGTAGTGACAGTGAGATGGAGATAGAAGCGGAGCACTACTCTAACGGGGTGGTTGAAGGCTCATCGGCACGGGTCATGAATGGCACATACAAACATGAAGAGATCCTCCAACCGGACGACAACAGCATCGGGAACGGGGTCACAGGTAAACAAACATGCACGAAACACATCGACCAACGTGAGTTCAACGCGCTCTTTTTCCACTTTTGTATTTGTCTAAAACAGTGTGTAAATGTGTGTGTCTATCCATCAGCAGATGAGAGTTACCGAACCAGCAGACAGCTCTGCGGAGGGAACCAGGCAGCCACGGAGAGGATGATCCAGTTTGGACGGGAACTGCAGGCGCTCAGTGAACAGCTGTGCCGCGAGTACGGCAAGAACACCACGCACAAAAAGATGTTGCAGGTATACACACACACACACACACACAAGCTTGCACACACACATACACACACACACACATGCGTGCCTGACAAACACTCATCTGTTCTACAAAAGATTAAATTGTCCTTTTGGCAGCAGTTTAAATTCCCACTGCCAGTATTCTGTTCTTCTGCCGCAACTGGAGCAGCCAGACTCCCAACTCCCTGATAACTTGTGTGTCAGATCCCTCGCTCAACTCCAAAGGGAAGAAATTTCTTTCTGCTGCCCATTGTGTCTTCCGAATTATAAAACCCCACAACAAGCCTTGAACAAAACACCTCAAGTTTAAGCAAATAAGGCCTGGTAGCTGGTTCATGAAGAACTGCAGACTTCTTGACTCACATAAAAAGAGACATTTATATTGAAATTAGGTTTTTGTAAGGTTCACCAAATAGTAATGGTTGGCGTGTTTGGGTATCTCGGCCCTGTTTGTGTCAAGAAGTGTTGCAGAGTAAGCATCGATTTATTTCATTTCATATGCTTTCTGCTGGTTAAATCCTTGCTGTTGAGAACTGTCAAAAATAAAATCATAACATTTGTGGTGTGTTTACTACTACCCTCAGTGTATCAGGTTGTCACAGATGTCAAATGAAATATACAGACGAAATGTGTGCAAGGGCATTTCAGGGTTAGATGCACATCATCTTTATATTTATGGGGCTTCTGAATGTCTTTTTGGTCCAAAAAATAGACAATTTAATTCAGCCCTCTTCCCGTGTGTCTGGTTCTGTAGGATGCCTTCAGCCTGCTAGCATACTCAGACCCGTGGACCTGCCCTGTGGGCCAGCAGTTAGACCCCACGCAGAGAGAGTCGCTTTGCTCAGCACTCAACAGCGCCATATTGGGTAAGAAAAATCCACACACACACACACACACACACACACACACACACACACACACACACACACAAACAAACACTCTCAGATGCACAAGAAAATAAAAGTACAATACGGACTTATGAGGCACATATATAATCGATCAGGGCAAGTAACTGGCCACGACTTAAATTTTTGTGAAAAGCAAATTACACTTTTTCACCTGTTCATATGTTGTTGTTATTTGTCCAGTTTCCCTTGAATTGTTCATTTACAGGTTGTTATTGTTTGTTAGCTTTTTGTCCCAATGACCTCTTAAAAAATAAATTAATTAATTAAAAAAGACAAAAGTTCAGTCTAGAAGTAGCTGCATTCAGAATATTGAACATCCACATGCAACAACAAAATCAGTGCTTGATGCAGTATAATTTGTGTGTTTGATTTTGTTTTCCAGAATCACAAAATCTGCCAAAGCAGCCTCCTCTGATGTTAGTGTTGGGCCAAGCCACAGAGTGTGTACAGCTCATGGCTCGGGTCCGGTCTGGTTCCTGCTCCTTTGCCAGAGTAGACAATTTTTTGCACTAGCCCAGGTTCAGGTGAGTATACTTATTTACTGTAGTAAGGAATAGACATGCATTTTAGAGCTTAAATAATTGCATTTACGCAGTTCAGAATAAATATAAAGTAAGTATATTCATGGTCCCCACCGCATTCCCGACGATGTTATAGGCAGAATAGACAATAGATGAATGAATAAATTATTTTCCATTTCATGGTATCCTTTCCTAACTTATTCTCGTTTGTACAGCACTTTGATGAAAGGCACGCGAAAGAGATACGTATTTATTATTGCCATCAACATTATCATCATCATCATCACCATGATGATGGTGATGATAATGATGATGATGATTATTATTATGATCATTATTATTATTATCATTATCATTATCATTATTATTACTATGGCTGGTGAGAAACATCTTGTGTCAGACAGAATATTAGAGCAATAGCCCTCTTACTGTTTTTCATGTGCACTTTGAATATTATAATACATGTGAAAATTTGCTTGAGCGGATTTGGTTTCATAAAATCTAGTGCACTTTTTAATGAAAGCACGCTGACATACACAACATACAAACTGAATCGATCTCCAGTCCAAAGTGGAACAGCTTATTTGGAATTCTTGCATTATCAATTTAACCTTGCATTTAGTCTTCACGACATATTCAGATAATCATAAGTTAGTAGATGGGAAGACCATGTGTAGCAAATTGAAATTAAGATAGACAGTATTCAATTATTTAATACTAATATTAACTTCATGATCTGGTTAGTATGCAAAATCACATTCCTCTAACTCTACCAGGTACAAAATAGTATAGTAATTCAAATTTCCTTTTTTGTAGCTTGTTTTTTTACTGATTTATTTGATAATTTCCTGCTCATTTGAGGGTACTTTGTGTTAATTTTTACAGGAGTTCCTGTTGAATATATATATATATATATATATATATATATATATATATATATATATATATATATATATATATATATATATATATATATTTATTTATTTATTTAAATGTGTTTAACAAATCCCAAATGAAAAATTCTGAGCGCACTTTTACAGTTGTACGATTTTCATGATCGGGTTTCACAAAGGAAGCAATGATGTATAAAAGCCATGCTCCGACCATTTTCCATCTCTCCGCAGGTTAACAATAAGAAGCACTGAGAGAAGGCGTGCCCAGCAGGTAGTTGTCAAGGCTGGAAAGAGAGCGCGTGTGTGAGGTTGGTGTGTTTGGCTGACCATCATGCCGAGCCAGCGGCACAGACAGAGGAGCGCAGGAGAGCAGAGAGGGAAGCTTCCTTTTAATTTAGTATTATCAAATAATGAGAGGTGTGACACTATTTAAAGATAATTATTATTCTGTTTATCTAGCCATTTTAGTTAGTTTTTTTTTCTTTTTGTCGGTTTGTTGTGCTCATCTTGGACAAAACAAATTGTAAAGCGCCCCTTTTAGTTTTTCATGGGTGGATTCCCTACAATCGCTGTTTCACCCATATTGTTGTTGTTCTTGTTATCTATAACAGAGACCACAATACCCTCCGCTGGTAACAATGGTGACACCCCCGCACCACCATCATTTCAACAGAGTTTTAGGTGTATTACATCATCTTTAGTGAAAGACAAGAAGTTGGGCAAGCTCAGAGCCCAGAAATGTAAACACGACGATGTAAAGCATAAACCGGGTCTGTTTGTTAGCGTGGCCAAAATTCAGTCCTCACAAAGAAACACTCAACGTACTCAAACTTGGAGTTCAAATGTGAGGTTCAAGCTTGACCTGAGATGAAGTCACTAACTCGTGTGGATGTGCTACATTTGCTGATGGAGGCTAAGTTACTTTTTTCTTCTTTTTTTTTGCATCAACTACATCCAGGATTGCAAGCAAACAAGTGCTCTGTGTGACGGATGTTTTGGATTTTGCAGGGTTATAAAAAAAATGTTGCTTTGGTAACCCTGATGCAATACAGTATTTTTCTCTGACTTGGTTTCATCTTACGGAGTCCTGTTTATGTAATGTTTCGATTGCTATCCAACAAGCAGTTCATACCGTTACAGCTAAAATAAGCGTTAAATAAGAGTTCCGGATCTTTACAACCGTGAACAGTGACAGCAGCCAGGGTGAGAGGGTGATGAAAAGAGTCGAATGGAATGAATTGGGATTTTGGTTGCCATGTAACATCTCTTTTCTGTATTTCCCCATCGTTGTTATCATTGATAACTGGATCCCACAGGGAGGAAACTCAAGAGCAGTCTGACAAGCCATGTATGCATGTTTTAATTTCAACATTGTTTCCACCCTAAACTGCTTTTAAGCACATGGCGTGACTGTCGATATTTTTTTTTCTTTTTTTTTTCTTTCTTTCTTTTTTTTTTTCCCCAAGACCCAAAACACTGATGTAATTTTTAGAAGACATGGCTAAATTAGGTTTCTACCAGAAGCTTCTGCCTCCCACCGGTAGAAAATAATTGGTACAATATTGTTTTAAGTTTGGTAGACTTAAAGTAAATGAAATGCAGTTAAACCAAAAAGGAAAATATACAGCTTAAGTTATTTGATTATGAAATGACATTTTACTGTAACTATTTTCATCATTTTAATTACAGTTGTTTATTATCATCACTTTAATAACGCACTGTGTCCTGTCCCCCTCCCCTTTCCTGGCAGTTACATGCTTCCAGCTAAAACAGCTACTGAATTAAGATCAAATGGGGATCAATCACCTTATTGCATCTCGATTTGGCCACTCAGCCTCCTCGTGTTCGGGTCAGAACGCGGGGGTGTATCGGTGTACATGTCTAAGCTGGACGGATATGAGGGTGAGTTTCTAACTCTGGTAAAACCCAGAGAAGACAGATACACACTGTTGAAGTAAGAATGATGAAATAACATTTCATAATATTTCTTTTTTTTTATCTGAACAAAAGAGTCATTCAGTATTAAATGTTAAGCAATTTGGATCTCCTCATTTATTCTTTTCATTATCTAGTTATGGCATTAAACACCTCACTAGCTGTAAATCACCTTCTTTCAAGGAAATAACAGTATCTGAATCATGTGGTTGCGTTAGATTTGCGGGCACGAACATCAATAGCCACATTCAACCAAATATCAACGTGCTCATTACTGTTGAGCTTGGAGCCTCCTGACAACGATTCTAAAACAAACTGATTCTACGCATCTGAAGATCAGTCTTTGAAAGGCAGATCAAAAAGAAGCTTGTAGTTTTTACACCTAGAATGTAATTTACTTTCCTATGAGCATATATGAAGTGCAGAGGTCAGATTTGAAAGGCAGGGAGCTGACGCTTCCGATTCGGTTTGTATCCTTATTTATTCAAAATGATCCAACCACCCCATCCTTAACATGTGTATTTCTAGACTGATGACAAACTTGCTCAACTTTGTGTGCAACATATTTTGTATTGTCTTTTATCCCGGTTTACTGTTTTCTAACTAGTTTGTCACCCTGGCAAATGATGTGTGGATCCGTGCAGTGTATATTTCCATCAATAGAAAGGACTGAATAATATAATGCCAGTGTGTATGCACTTGGGGTTCACCACGGGGTATGTGGTCGAAGATGTTTTTTTTGTTTTGTTTTGGTTTTTTTCCTCTGTAACAACTGCTATAACAGGAACCATTCTATTATCTACAAACACATCGATTGCACACCTTTAACATCAGCTTCAAAATCTATAAATGTTACAAAAACACTCGTACGTGAAATAGAAACCTCTCCCAGCTGTCCTCTGTGTTGGAGCCTGGTCTGTGTCCCAGTGCTTTTACCTCACACCCTCCTCTAGTCCCTGCATAGACACAGAAAGACACTGACCTGATCGGTCCTTTTGTGAGGAACTTTAGAGATGTGAACGGGTCTCGAAATGGATCCAAGGCCACTTGGACTTCTTCTTGGGAGGCTGGAGAATGGATTTAGGCATTGAAGACAAGCTGTGCACAATTGATTTCTATCATGGTTTATTTTCATGTTTTGCGTTTTGGGTTTTAGCACAAAAAAATAAAATTTACCGAAAAAAAAATTGTGAAATAAGTTACCGTATACTTAGCATGATGTTTAAACGCTTCAAAATGATATAAAAAAAAAAGCAAAATGAAAATCGAATAAAAAATGTACTGGAAACATGTTAAAAGAAAGAAATATTGTATTCTGTTTAATTTTGACAGAAATATTTTTATTAAAATACATCCATGAGCATACATTATTTGCAGTGTTGTTTTTTTGATCAGCCAGTCTTAAATCCAAAGAATACTACTGAATTTGTTTACATAGTGTGTGTGTGTGTGTGTGTGTGTGTGTGTGTGTGTGAGTGGGAGTGTGGGCGGTTTGGGGTGGGAGGGTGCGGGGGGGGGGTTGTGTGCTTGTGGGGGTGTGTGTGGCGGAGCAAGCGTGTGCGTTTGGGCGAGAGCGGCCGTAGGAGCGCGT
>CAAKHD010005483.1:10031-26284 GCA_901007705.1 Fistularia tabacaria
TACCCTTAGCCATGGCTCGCTGGGTGGGGGAAAAGCTTCACCATTGGTCAAGAGAGATTTAGAGTTATAATAAGGAGATATAGCACAGATAATGTCCCAGTAATGTTAATGGGGAATGACGTGAATTACAGAGTGTGTGTGTGTGTGTGTGTGTGTGTGTGTGTGTGTGTGTGTGTGTGTGTGTGTGTGTGTGTGTGCAAGTGAATGAGAATGACATCAACTCCCTGATTCACCTCACCAGGACATGCAGCCGTGACATCGGATCAATGGACGGATGGTGTGCAGAAGAGGGAAGATGATCACCCTGAAGGGGGTGAACTATCTGACAGCAGAATAGCAGATGATCAGGACAGCATGAGGGGGGAATGGAGGTCAGCCACAGCCAAAACTGGGCAAGGCGGGCCCTGAAAAGTCAGCTGAGTGGCAAGAACAAGATCTGGGCAATAAACACCTTCGCCTTGCCAGTGATCAGATACCCAGCTGGTATAATGTCCTGACCAATGGAAAAAATGGAAGCCACCGATATCAAGACAAGGAATCTCCTTTCAATGCATGGGTGGTTTAACCCTAAGTCCAGTGTGCCAAGGCTGTACACTGAGTGGGGGAAAAAAAGGAGGCTGCAGACTACTCAGTGTCAGAGCCACTGTCCAGGAAGACAGAGCGAGCAAGCCTCTTGGAGTACATCATCCCCATGATGATCGGGTATGTGAATGCCTCAAGCAGCAGAAGGGCTGTCATGGACATACAGCCCTTGCCTGGCATGTACCATCGGCAGCTTGAAGGAGTGGCTGACATTGGAAAACATACAAGCGGTCGGAAAAGGCTGGACTGAAAGACAGCACAAAGGCGTTGATCATGAGTGAGTCTTGGACAAAACACCAATCGAGGCTGGGGTCCACCACACCGGACAAGACACCAGGTGCAGTTCTGTGCAAAAGATGCCCCCCAGACAATCCAGCACACGTCAGCACCATGACTAGGTTTGCTAGCATCACACACAGGAACATCTATACCAGCTATGATTCGGAGGTCCCGGGATCAACGTGACGCCTCCGAAGGTGATCCAGGACGGCCGAGCCAAGGTCCTATGTGACCTCCAGTTCTAGACAGACGAAATGGCCATGGCAAACCAGAAGGACATGGCAGTGGGCAAGTAGCAGAAGGCAGCCATAATGGTGACTGGTCAGCAAGAAAGAGCAAGAGAAGCTGGAGAAATAACAGAGCCTCAAGGAGTTGGAGAAGATGTAGGCAAAAAGTGGCCCGGTAGTGGTGGAGTCACTGGGAGCAGTATCAACCACCCGAGCTGGGCGAATGGCTCCAACAGACTCGGGGAAGACCATCTGAGATCTCTGTCCAGAAGAGCGCAATCATGGTGACGGCGATGCCAGTCCTGCCAGGACTCCCCAAGCTCCCAGGCCTCCTGGAGGAAGGAGATACAATGTGGCCCAGATGGGGTGAGAAGAGGATTTGTATTTGTTTTATGCATCACCAGGGGAGATTACTCGTGATCCATTGTACCTTGTATGGCTAAACTGGGCAATTCTGAAAATTACATTTTAAAGTATTGAAATTCCTATATCAAGCCTTTTTTTATATTTTTTGATCTTTTAGGCCTTGGGTCACAAAAACTTCCTGAGCTGACTGAAGTCATTCTCTCCCTGTCCATCCAGATGTCCTATCCCTGCACTTGGTCCAGCACTCTACTGTGTACTTTGTAAGTCAGGTAAGAGATTTTGAATTGATTTACAGATTTCATTGTTTATCTTCCTTTTATTTCATGGAGTAGCCCTGATGTACCCCATTTCAAACTTTCTGTCCAGTACCTTGTTATTTTTTATATTATTTTTTTTATTCTGCTTCACACTATCTTCATTTTGCCATAAGTTGTTATTTACTGTAGCCACTTCTGTTCACTGTCACCACTGTTAGATGTGCTTATTGTCAATAAATATCAATTGGTTTGGATAAGCTCTACAGAGAAAGGGTATGTAGATGGCATAAGAGCAATCTGTGCTGCCAGAGTATGGGCCAATAGTTTCAAGGGAGAATATCAAAGAATGAAACTTGACAGTATTGGGCGAAGCCAAAACCGTGTCTCATCAAGGGACCTGGAAGAAGTTCAGGAGAATTCAACTTGAAACACTTCAAGCTTCACAGCGTGAGATCCATCGGCAGTATAACCAGTGAGCTAACCAAAGAAATGAACTCCCTCCTGGGCCAAACTGACAATGTCAGCCTTGCACTGATAAAGGACTTGATTTTGTTTTCATTTATTTTTAGGGCTGTCATCAAAATACAAATTTGACTGGGAAGCATGACAGGGCCTGCATGCTGTGCATGCAATAAATGTTGATGTAGAAAGTCCGATAGATAGTCACAATTTATATTCATATCATTATATCGCATTTACATTTTCCAATAGAAAAAATAACTTTACTGCTGCTTTGTGTTTGTGTTGTACACGAGTCAGGCAGCAGAGGGCAGAAAGAGACGCGTAATACATTTTACCATGAAAACTTCAGCCTTCCACAAGGAATCAGAGTGGTGTTAGTTTTGAAACACAAGATAGTTTGCGTTTGTGTATAATGGGCTGAATAAAAACCTACAAGTCATGATTTTGGAGTTGTTTTTTTTCATTTATTTATGAGAGCTTTAGAGCAACAAGTGCAAAGCAAAATTAAGACCATTTTATGATTCTTTTTATTTATTTTATTTTTTTTAGTCAAGCATAATTTTTTTATTTAACTTCACTCTAAGTATGTGAGGAAGCTGAGTCTTTTCCAAGGCCCCTCTGAGAACAGTCTCTTCCTAGCTTGGTTTAGCAAGTCATTGGAATTGTGTAAATGTAGTCTATGTGGATCCTCTGAATCATGAAACGCCGTGATCATTTTGTATTTAACTCAAATCCAACACAGCAGAGTAGAGATGGCCGGAATCCCGTGTTAGCCCTCACTTAACGGTATTTTTCTTTCAATGTCCATTTCTCTTCTCTAATATGCAGCAAGAAGAAGGACAGCATACAAACATCTAAAGTAGGATGAGACTTTGGTACTCAAACAGACATATCATTTTTATAGACAAATCTTTGGCAGTTCCTCTTTCCACGGTTTCCCTGAACGTTTTTAGGTAATTTTACGTAGGTCAGATATTGTGCCAATATGATATTTTACTTGTTATTGTCCCAGATTTACCCAGCGAGGGTTGCAGACGCCTCTGCGATCACAGGCAACCAGAGATTGAAGTATTGCTGGACTTGCAAGTACAAATGATCAGACTCTGCTGCAGTAATGAGGTTTACCTTCTCATCCTCACTCCTGTGCGATCTATTCCAATCCATATGTTCGAGAAAGTTACCACTGAACGTTCTTTGAAATCCCATTTGCGTAAAGGCCAGGCAACTCCGTCACATCGTGTATCAGTGTGCTGAGACTTTGTAGAGAAGTGTGACATCTAAAAATGTCACAACCCCAGGTCGAACGTTTGAGTCTTTTTTTTTTTTCATTTAGTGTGAGCAAAAGATAAAGATTAAAAGTTCATCTGACACTGAAAAATTCACTCAAGCCGTGGGTCGATGAATCCACTGTTACGCTAGAAGTTGTTTTTAGAGAACCCGGGGTTCTAGAACCTTTAGCGGGAGCTTTTTAAGTTGTTTTCTGAGTGATTAGAGTTTGTTCGTCTGTTCCGGTACTAATAATCACCTTCAGATTCAACATCAGTTTCTGCTCCGCTAGACCTCCCGCTTAAGTTTCTTGTATTGCAAATGCGGTGAATCTTTCTGTGCTAAGTGTGTTTTCTTTGTAAATGTCAGACGAACAAAAATAAATTGCAAGTGGGTTTCAAATGCAAACATTGTATCACACATGTTTTTTTTTCTTGATGTATCTCTTCACCATCACAAACAAGACGGAGCTGCAGTGAAAGGATCGTCACTTTGCCAAAAGCTGTAACCTTCGAGTGTGAGACCAAACACACAGGCAGGTATGACTTTGCTATCTTACATGACTTTCCAGCAAGCTCCTTTAAGCTTTGCCGAAGCTTCATGAACGAAACCCCAGTAAAGTGGTAGACTTCCAATTTCAGCAGTGCGGTGCACTCTGGCCGTCGGCAGACTTTTTGGTGAATACTCCGCAGCCTAGCACATAACCACGCAGAAAGGTCATCGAAAAGGGAGGCAAGAGAGGGAGATGTAGTTCAGTGGAACAAGCTCTCCGTCACGGAGCACCTTCAAAGATTGTCCCATTCTGCCGATGCTGATAGATGGGAGCACACAGGTAAAGAAAAAGCCACGAGCATCGCTACCAAATAATGGTGCAGCTGGGACCCACAGGCACATGATGGTGTGTTTTTATTTGTAATCTATGTCAAAGACCACCACCTGCTTTGGGTTGACAGAGTAAACTGGAGTGCAAAAATTAGATCACTTTGCATTTGGTAACTTTACCAGCAGATGCACTCATTGTTTGGTAAATTAACAAACAAATAACTGAATAAATACACTTGATTCAGTATGTTGTGATGCCCTTGGCTAGGCGGGGTTTGAGGCGCAAGCATGCACGCCGTCTTGTACAGCTCATCTGTCTCTGTAGGAGCTGAATTCGGGTTTGTTACAGGTTCAGCATAAGCTTGAAAAATGTCTTTAAGATTTTCAAGCATGCGCTGAACAGTAAGTACGACGCTATTGAACTTGAATTGAGTTTAGTATTGTACTATGATATAAAATAGAATACCGTACCATTATAGATACATGAGATAAGATACAACAAATGAACACAGTTAATGTTATACGTCAAACATGAAAACTGCAGTTTTTTTTGACAACAATAGTAAACAAAATGAAAATGTACACAAAACTTGTGTGTACTTATTATCCCTAGAAAACCAGCTTATGGGGCAGATGAGGGTTTAACCTGAATTTCCTATCACTTAAAGGAACTGCAGTCCATGGGCTTAATATGATATTTCACATATGACGGAAATAATATCTGTCGGAATTAAATGGCCTCAACTTTTGATTTCCCCACACCTTGATTCGTGCTGCTGCTGCTGCTGTAGCAGACTTGCAGGATATTGTTAGGCTTTCCCGTTGCGTTCCATCAGTGCTAATGAATGGCTCAAACTCACAGTGTGGTAGAAATATCTTGTTTTTATCTAACAGAAAAGTGGGGTAAATTGTTGGACTACGGTTGGACGCAAACATATATTAAGACTGAATATCTCTGGGGAGGTGTAACTAAACATTAGCTCAAAATAGAGCAATATTGACATACCTGCTGTGCGAGAAAATTGTTATTCTCGCATCTATTGTCCTTTGCATGAATTATCAAGATGTGGCGTCTCGCTCTCAGTTTTCATGTCCAATTTATTGTCAGTACTCTGATAAAGAAGCGGATTCTGGCTGTAGCTCTAAAATGTTGCATTTTCTTGAATATAAGTTGGAAGTGAGGGCACCAAAGGGACCTGTCGACGCCCCTTTTGATCCACAGCGTCCTGCGGGTTCGAGCCCAGAGCCTGTCAGCTGCCGTTTGTGCAAAGGGTATCCAAAGAGGTGAGGCAGTGCGAGGGGTTGCGTACGGAGCCTTGCTTTAGATGAATGGAGTAAAACACCCTCAAGCTGCTTTTTGAGCGTGCAGCTGAGGTAGCCTTCGTACAGGGGTTGCACTCCGAGAACCATTAAATGCCACGGTTACACCGCATTGTTAGTGCTTTGTGTTTCGATTTGTTCGACATTACATTAGACACGGCAGGACCTATGGAGCATGTTACTCTCTCTTCTCTCTGTTATTGCCGTCTGTCTTGTACTGCACTTCGATGGAAAGTGCTCTATAAATATATTTCTTCATTTATTCACTATCTGAACCGCTTGTCCTGCACTCAGGGTTACGGCTGGCCAGAGGCGGGTTCACACTGGACCGGTCGCCAGTCCATCACAGGGCCACATATAGAGACATACAACCAGTCACTGTCTCATTCACCAGCTGAGCGATTTCAGGTTTCCAATGAATCCACTGCTTGTTTTTGGACTGTGGGGGGAAGCTTGAGAACACGGAGGAAACACGCACAAAGACATGAGGGAGATCATGAAAATTCCACACGGAATGGCCCCCAGTTGGAATTAAACCAGGGACCCTCTTTTTTGGGATCAGGGGTTATGAGTCTGCAGTTCCTTTCACCATGCAGTTCTTCACCAGAGAGCTTAATTGAGCAGCAGGATGGATTTCGGCTGGGGTGCAGTGCACACCTGCGTATCATCATTCCTTGTCAGACGGAGGATAAGAGGAGCCATTTGCCAGCCCTTCGGCGCCAGAGCGTCCTGTCGGCCAGACCGTTTAACCCGCAGTGGCTACCCCACGTCTCGCCCTTCCTCGTTCCACAATCCTACGTCTCGCCCTTCCTCAGGTCTGTCTCACTGGCTTCCCCGCAAGTCCCTGCGACTCCCGCCTTGATGTCAGTGCCGTCCTGCCTGGCCTCCTGGTACCGACCTTGTCTCTGAGCTCCCTGTCGGTTGATGCCAGCACTATCCCGTTTGGCCTCCGCTTACCAACTTTGCCGCTTTGTGTTCCCTGACCTGTTGGTGGATGTCCCTCTAGCTGGCCTCCCATTTGTCCTTTTCAATAAATCCCTGAAAACGCCTTACCTCCTCAGAGCGTTCTTGCATTTGGGTCAGGGACTTGCTCAAAAACCGTGACACTCTTGCAGTGAAGCAGGAGCGCTAACCACACGGCCACCCAATACATTCATTATTTATTTTGTTATATTGACCATAACAATCACTTAGACGCCCATTACGAAGAATGAAAAATAATATTTAAATAAAGTTTATTGGTATTATCAATACAAATAATATATTTAGTAATATAATAATATAGATACTATATATATTACAAATAATACATTCAATATAATGATAATCATTAATGATATTATTAGCATGATTGATCACTGGTGGGCAAAGGTGTTCTGAGTGTTTTTTTGAGGAAACAAATGTATTATCCATCTGTGTTGAATGATTTGTACGGATAATTTTGAGCTCTGTAGAAAATCTTCCCCTTCTCCCGGTAAAAAGTCCCATCATGCGACAAATTTTTCCCAGACACCTATGCGTGGGCAAGCCTGCTTCCCACGGAAAAGTGCAGTTGACCCCTATGTTGGCGCAGTTATTTGCATCGTCAAAATTGCAGACTTGATTTTGCCGGTTGCCGGTAAAATCTGCTGAGTTTAGAACACGCGTTACTGTAAACACCAGAGAGATGAAGCACCGCTTCACCGAACCGCACTCGCTTTTCCAAGTTCAAGGATCACAATTGACTAGGACGGGTAAAATCCATAATGGATGGTTTTAACATTCCCAGTGAGAGTGATACCTGTGATTCACCGATTGTGGTAACATTTGGTTATAACGTGTTTAATTAGTGCTCACTCAACATACAAGTTGGGTATTTATAGTCGCACAATTGACTGGCCTCTGCTCCTGGACAGACTGAATGCTCTCCCTGAAGATATTTTACTGAATTCAGTGTATTCTTCGGCACCACCTTTTTTAAATCATCCATCTGCTGATCCATAACAAATTATATTGTAATTTAATTTTGATACATGGTTATTGAGTTTTGATAGGGAACGTAGAGTAAATTAGGTTCTGACTCAGCCAGAACTATGTTTACTCGAATAAACCCTTAGTTGTTGTCTAATAACTGTTGGCTATTTTGTTTAACTGTTGGCTCGCAGCGCTGAGAAACAGGTGAGAGAGAGTCAGTAGTTCCAGGTAGCATTCCAATATCGCTAAGGACACACTCCGATTCCCCACATTTCTTGTAATTTATTCACCCTAATATATATACTAATAACAGTTGTGATGAAAAACGTTATTTAAGGAGCCTTACTCAACACTCAAGGACACCGTACAGACATACAAAAAATACAGATTTAAAAGAAACAATGACAATAAAAGCGATAAAAGGTTACAGTTGTAAAAAAAAACAACAAAAAAAATCATATCGATAAGCTGTTATTAAATATGGATTTGACCCCACTTCTCATTACATTTATTTACATGACAGATAATGCTGTTTGCTGTGCTTATTGCTAGATTATGTTTTTTTTCCTTTTTTTTGTAAAATATCCCACATTTGTCAAAACCATAATAAATCATAATCAGGTTCAGTATATGATCAGACAAATATAATATCTCGTTGCAGATGTTATAGTTTCCTGCAACAGGGTTTGATTATGCAGCCGGAGGGTGCGTTGCACTGGGAGAGACTGGCTTGAGAAAAGATAAATAAATCGTTGGGTGGGCGGGTTCAGAAAAAAATGTTTCAAAAGGACTCTGTAACGGGCAGATTTCAGTGACCGTGAATGGCATGGATCAGAGCGGCAGCCGAGGTCTTTGGCCAAATGCGGCCAACGCCTCCCGAGTTGATGCCTCTACGGACAGAACACCAATATCTTCCACTCAAACTGGGGGAGGGGAGGAGGGCTTAGGTAGAGTGTCCTTCCCGCGGCTGCACACAAGCCGGAGTAACAAATGTATTCCATTCTAGGCAGCTGAAGACTTTAGCTAGATGGCTGGAGGTGCTGTGACACAGCAGAGAGCTGGCTGTAGCCCAAGGCGTGACTGAAGGGTGTCCACACATTGACGGTAAAACGTGGTCTCCGGGGTGACGCGCTATCTGGAAAGATGCCATGTGGTTCAGCTTTTGTACAGTCCTATTCTGACATTTCTCATTCATTAAAATTAATGATCACATCTCCTTAACTCGCTGAACTATATCCATCCATATGTATATGTTTTTAATAGTTTTTTTTTTAAAGAAAATAAATGTGTAGTCAAAAGAAAAACACCAGGAAAGATGCTTGTGTCTAGACTGAGAAATATCTCCCTCTGTTTTCCTACACTCTTTTCCGCACTAATGACCCCTCACGAAATATCGATCTGAGCGACCATCCTTTAATTAAACAACATGCGTACTGTGTTGATCCTGTTAAATATGCACTCTTTTAGAAGGAGGTCACCTGTGTAATGAACATGGGCTGTTGGTAAATCCCTTTAACTCCCCCGTGCACTTGCATTGTCGGCTTTTGTCACAGGCAATGTTCTTCGTGACACTGAATGCCATTTGGTCCCAGAGAAGCGCCTCCCATATCTTAATGTCGCGCGAATGCGGGATTAGCTGGTGTTAATTACTGCTGGATGCTCCACTGTGATTTCTCCAGCACTACCTACAGACACATCTCAAAAAAACCTCCCCTTTTGACAATCCTTGATTTCTTTTATGGCCTTAAACCTGCAACACCTCTTCCTTCGAGCCCTCCGCATTCATTCACACATATCCTGGAATTGCTCTCATTTGGTCATTTGAGTGTGAAAAGCTGGGCTTGGAGGGTTGGGGGGCTGTAACTCTGGGAAAATATGCACACAATGTATCATTCCCCAACAAAATCGGAGGGTTGGCGGTTCGAATCCCAAGCTTCTCCTGTCTGCAAGCCAAGCTGTCCTTGGGCAAAAAACTGAACCCCAAATTGCTCCCGATGTTCTGTGTGCGTGTGAATGTAAGTGAAGTGCTTAATGTGCTTTCAAACAAGGTGTGGCCTCAGTCCAAATTTATATGGTTCATGATAGTTATAGTGTACGGTATCATTATAGTATATTTGTACATGTATATTGTGCATCTAGTCCTGATCAACCTTTATTATCTCAATTTCTGTTTTTCTCCACTCGGGGAACCAGGCTTGGTATTTTTTTTAGGGCCATTTTTGTTTTACATAATGATTACTTTTCGAGAACTGTGGTTGATGGTTATTTTTTGTCACTTTTGTGTCATTACACCAGTTCATCAATGCTGGGAAGTGATGCGTTTCTTCCTTCTGAGTTTTCAAAGATATTTTGCATCCGGTTAGTGTTTGGTTGAATGGGGGAGAGAAGCAGTGAATTGTATATCGTAATTCTAACATAAGTAATGCTCCCTTGCTTGATGGCGAGAGCATGGGTTGTTTTGTCATATATATATATCATTCATTCATTTATTCGTTCATTCACTTACTCACTCATTCATTCACACACCCATGCATCCAGGTACCCAAACACCCACAGGTATTTCTGCTATAAGCAACGCTTTAAGCTGCTTTTTGCCACTTTTGCACATGCTTATATTGTTCATATGTTGTTTATATGCTCTATTTTCATTTCTCATTTTATATTTCATAGTATATTTATCATGGCTCTTTATGATCGTATTCAGCGTATTATAGTACATTATGTATGTTTTTTTTTCATGTAAATAATTCCGAGGCAAATTACATTGTCAATTAGTCTATTTTGTTTTCAGTGCATACTTGTCCAAGTTGTGAAATAGGGACTTTTTTTTTAACAGTAATAATAATACTGTATAGAATACATTTTTTAAATAATATAAATATATTAAATATGATTAAATATAATTTAATTTTTAATAATATGGTAGAGAGCTGACCTTTTGGTGTCTGCCTGCTGGGATTGGCTCTGGCCCCTTGTGAACCGACGGCAATATAAGTATTAATGACACTGGATGGATGGATATGTTTGCATGTTGAATCTGTGTCTATTAAGAGGCTGTTTTACATACGATATCACGTTATGGGGAAAAAAAGCTGCTTTCATTCATTAATGTATTTTTATGAAGAGCTTTACATCAAACTGCTGTAGAAAGGCGAAGTCGTGATTTTGGTATGGCTGACTGGACCAGCAGGATCTTTCAGCCAACAACCTTCAAATCACACATTGCCTCTTCTAATCTTAAAATTGATTTTCATTCATTGTGTTTGTAAGTCTCATTTACTTGATTTCATACAAATGGGCTTTTGGGCTATACAAGGCTGTGCAACTCACATAATTTGTTATTGCACATGTTCTGTTTAGAATATTGATAAATTGACATTTATTGTCAATCATTTTCTTAAGTGACGAATCGCCGTAGAGGGGAATGACGGGTCATGCAGCTCTGTCCCTCCAGTTATCAAGCCTACAGGCTGGCCTGCTTCTGGCACTGACATCCTGCTTATTTCATGTATTTTTCCAGATTGAGACGAGCCAGAAACATGGTGATGACAGCTGATATTTATACAGATCCACTGCTTATGTATTGCACAGCATGGTTATGTTAAAAGTTCAAGCTAATTAGCCGCTCTTCGCTATGCGAGCATGATAAATGAGAACTACACATGTCCGTCAAAATTAGATTCAAGTTACATGTAAATTAACAAACAAGTAAATAAATGAATGTATGGGTATTTTTTTGGAATAGTTCAACCAGAGCTGATCTGATTGGACGCTCATGCTCACGTCAGTTGCAAGGACAACAACTAAAAGAACTTGAGATAGTGTATACCCTGAACATACCGGTCTGTTATGAGACTTTGGAGACTGCAATGTTATTTATATTTACCTGTGAAAAGTTTTCCATTTCCCTCCAGGTGACACCTTTGCTCAATATCTGTATTAACTTGCGATGGGAAATTAACCTGAGTGGTTACATTATACCGAGTGTTATTATGACTCATAAAGCTGGTTAGGCCTGTGTGGAATTCATTGATGCTCTCTGCAGACACCATTGATCTTGAGTCATTTGACGGCAACTGAAAAACATTGTTTATAATTTTGATAACAAAATACAAAGTAAATACATTTTAAAAAATGAGAAAAAGATTTGAACAAAAATGATTGGTCTAATTTTTATCAATGTCAAATTTCTCATCATCAAATGCACATTATCCATGAACTGACTAGTTTGTAATGCTGGTTCTTCCTGGAAAAGCAAAGAGGGGTAAACTGTATGGAGTGAATGAAGAAAATATTCAAATTGCTCACTGTTGTAATGTTTGCTTGGTTTAAAAACAACATGCCGGTACAAGTTCTTGTTTTTTTTTAATTTCATCTGGAAAATGGAATGAGTTTTATATGTTTTTGAGAAAAAAATGGGAAACAATTAGGACTGGTGAATTCAAACATTTTCTTTCACTCCTTGATTTGTGGAAATTAGCAGACTCTCATTGTAGGTCTCCAAGGCAGCCCTCAGTGAATTCCCAATTCAACTCAGTGGATCAATTTTTGATTCAGAAATGCTAAAAATGCTTTATTTCTGGTGCGAAGGCCAGGACACAGGACATGTCCAGATTGAGTATATACCTTATTTGCAGGTTACAAGCCTGAGTGATTTTTTTTTCCCCCCTGGATGTTGTTACTGTGTTCAGGTGAAAGAGTGTGCGTCCTTGTAGTGCTGAAAGCGTTTTCTCCATGTGAGCAGAGATTTCTGTAAATCTAACAGTAAACTTCACCTCCGAGACCCCCTTCACTCATTTACAACACATCAAAACCCTCTGCCGCTGTCCTTTATAGTGTGCTGTTTTCATTGAATGAACTGGTAGAAGTATAAAAATCTTAGAGGTGTAAATGAAGGCTTCGGATAAGCTGAAGTAGAATACCTGTGGCGTCTGTCAGGCACTGCGGGATAAGACATTTATTTATCCCCCTAAAAAAACTACTTAGAGGCAAACCATGTAATTATCAAGATATAAACGCATGGCCAGGCCTAAGGACGATATGATACACCTCTCCCACTCTTCTGCACACAACGGCACTATTTAGCTCGTCTTCGGGTTGCATAGAATAAATACTTGTTGCCCGGAGGTGAGTGGTTCAAACACATGCTTGAATTTTTTTTCACACCACGGCTGACTTCCCTCTCTTGTGTGGACGAACAGTAATTGCGCACAAGGTGAGAGCTGTACGCTCTGCTGGCATCATACATTATGCCTTATATGCCTGTAGACATTGTTGCACTGCTGCAAGACCTCTGGCCCTCAGAAATGGGATGGAACATTTCAAGGGGTTGAGATTGTACATGACAGTCACCATGGCAACCTACTACAGTGTTCTCAGGAGGGAAGATGGGGTGTAAATAACACATCGCCCACTCTTATTGCCCAATCTCTGTAATGCATATTCATGGTCACATACGAGTCATTAGGGACATGTTTTATTAGTCTATCCATCCATCCATCCATCCATCCATCCATCCATCCGTCCATCCATCCATCCATCCATCCATCCATCCATCCATCCATCCTTTCTATCCTTTCTGGCTTGACTGAATAGTAATTACTCTGAGGCCAGTTGAAGGATGCAACGCCCGCCTGCTCTCAGCTAGATTGTAATGGGTTCATAAGCGCTGCTGATTGAATTGATTGCCACAGTTGGAGCCTGGCTGAGATGTACAATGGGGTGGAATATGCAGAGCACAAAACATTAATCAGCTCACACGCACAGGCTGCAGGCTCTCCTTTTATTTCAGGTACAGTTGAAAACATATACAGTACAAGTCAAATGCAGCACATGACAGCAGAGAACAGACAGGACTATTCCCCTTCCCTTAACTTTAGCTGGTCTGGTGTACAAACAGAAGGTGGTGATGGACTCTTGATTTCTTATCTGACTGTGCTTTTTGACTCCTATACCCACATTTCACACAACAACATAATAAAATGGTTGTTTTTTTTTTTAAAAAAAAGGTATTTTGTGATACTCCAAATTGTTGCAGGACTTACCTTTACAAGAGGACGAGCGCCATGTCCTGAAACAGAAGAACAGTGACATACATGACAGTCAAGCAAGCATTGTTTGGAGCTGCAATTTATGTGAAAACATTTTAAAAAC
Source organism: Fistularia tabacaria (assembly GCA_901007705.1). NCBI lineage: Eukaryota > Metazoa > Chordata > Actinopteri > Syngnathiformes > Fistulariidae > Fistularia > Fistularia tabacaria. The sequence goes on from CAAKHD010005483.1 coordinate 23,719, forward strand.
CTGCTGGCTTTTGCAAATATGTCAGCTGAAAATACCTCATGAAGGAGACGTGGTCAAGACACCGCAACCTCATCATTGGTTTGTGCCATTAGCATAAGTTTTTCTCATCAGCCAGCATATCTGGATGAGAGTCTTTCAATCAAGTTCCAGCGAGACCCGAAAGGTGAATGTTTAGCTAGTCGATCAAATAAGGAGTTGTTTTCTCAGTGATCTGTACAGTCTATCTTTCAGGTTGGTCATTTCGTTTCACCCCTGGGATGTAAATCTCACGTTTCTTGCCAATGACAAGTCAGGAGTGGCAAAAAAAAAGCCACCTTTAACACCCTCATGATTAATTTGATCCTTCGCCATTTACAACTTTTATACTGTAGGGTCTTAAAAAATCCCACCTGTTGTTGGGCGAGAGGCAGGGGCAATAATCACTGCACCAGCACTGTGTTATAATCATGTAAAATAATCCAACATTATTTACATTTTTTTTTTACATATCAGATTAACAAATTTGGTGCAGAAAACCCCAATTTAACTCAATTGGTCATAAAAGGTCATGGTTCAAATAGCCACATTTAAACAGTTGTTCCAAAATAGTACCAGACACAAAAGCAAACATTACTGTTTTTGCCTCATTTACATGCGCCGTTGCTCTTGACACATCATTTAAAAACCTTGAACATAAAAAACACTTCTTTATGTCAATGCTGTGTCACATATGGGTAGAGAACTTAAAATCCTTGGATCTACTTTATATACAGTTGTCATTTATTTAATCTACATTACAGTCTAAGCTAATAGTAATAATGACAATAGGTGTTTCTGTTTAAGCATGTTAGAAAACATCATAATCTTATACACGTACATTTTTGCATAGTCCACCTAGAATAAAAGATTGAAAGCGTGACAGAGGAGTCATGGAAAGGGGCACATGTGTGACTCACTGAGGCAGACTGTGACTTGTTGTCAAGAAAGTGAATTAACAACAACAAAATCACTAGTCTTCCACAGCGCTCCACACCAGAGCAGGCAGTTCTGTGTAAAAGGTCATTTTTCAAGATAAGATTTCTTTTTACGTGCTTAAAAACAAAGATTATAAGGATTAGTTCTTTTCACCTTTGCTTATAATGAAGTGTGACTTTGACCCAGGTGTGATTTTCTAATTAAAAAAAAATCAGGTTTCCCCCTTCTTTCCTCTGATGGCGGAGCTTTGAGACGAACCGGGCCGCCGAACAATCTCTCGCTGTGTATTACATAAATCCATTTTTTTATTCTTTCATGGCATAATGTAGAGTATGATACAGCATTATGCGGTTGGAATTTGGCTTTTGAGATACAAACCGACAACATGGAGGTGTCGCGGCAGCTGAAGAGAGGATGTAACCTTGATGAGTTAATTTACGAGTGTGTCCCTTCTGCCTGGCAGCTGGTAATAATGTATCGAGAGACTCGCCTTGGTTTGTTTGATGCGAATCCCCCTTATCCATAAGCCAGACTATAACATGGACACACACACATAAACACATACACACGAGCTGTTTTGACAGAGCGGCTGCTTTAATAACAGAAGACCCAAAGCACACAAGTTTAATCTCCTGGTATTGGTTATCTAAAGGTCTGGCAATAAAGTTGGATATCTGCTGGATGAGGAAGATAAAAGGAAAAGGCGAGGAAAAGGTGGAAGTAAAAAAGAAAAGGGGAGAGTGAGAATGAGAATGAGCAAAAAAGAAGGAGGGAACAGGTAACAGAGAGGAAAGGAATTAGAAAAGGGAAACAATGGAAAGTGATAATAGAAAAGAAAATTGCTGACGGAGAAGCTGTGAGACAACCATTTCCATCTTTATCAAGTTGTCTGTTATTCAAGCCAAACATCACAACACTTTCCCAAGAGCAGGTTGTGTGTTGTGAATGACAAATATCTAGTAAATGAATGTTAATGGCTTGTTAGCTGAAGTCTGCCTACAGTGTCTCCGCTCCATCCTATTTCCTGTTAATATCGCTGACTTCAGCCTCGCTGACCTCTCTGCTGTTCTTCTATTTCTATTAATCTTTAATGGCGGGTAAACTGCCTCGTACCACACACTGACCGACATGGCGTTCCCACCTCATTACTGTTCCGGGGGGGGGAGAAAATCATTTATTTTTCCAAAACGTATTGAAGAGACCGACTTTTCATGATATTTTTAGTTTCCTTGTTTTGTCTGCGGGGCGAAGTCAAGCCTTGATGAATTCCTATTATTTGATTATGGTCGAGACGGTGAAGATGTGTGTTTTTTTCATACTCTTATCTTTTTAATGACAGCCATCTCTGATGACTCCAAGGCTCCTCGGCGAGCAGCGGCGCAATCAAATGACCAGATATGAGTGTTTTTCAGCACCCCCGTCTTCCTGTTCTGTGTCTTTCAAGTGAATCTTGTATAGCTATTACAGAAACAGTCTTACGCGCACACACAAACACACACACACACACACACACACACACACACACACACACACACACACACACACACACACACACACACACACACCCACACACTTTCCCCCCTAATCTTCCTCTCACCTCTTCTCCTCCTCT
>CAAKHD010005483.1:33967-44488 GCA_901007705.1 Fistularia tabacaria
AAATCAAAGAGTGAAGAAGAGGGTGGGTTGGGAGAGAGGGGGGGGGGGGAGTGAATGCAAGAACAGGTGCCTCATCTGTACGCCGGGGGGGGGGGGGGTGGAGGAGGGGAAGAAAGGAGCGGCGGTGAACAGCGGGGTGTGAGGTGAAAGGGTGAGGGTGGTCCGCGCAGTCCATGCAGCTATGAGAGAAAAGGGAATGGGGGAAGGAAGGAGTGGGAGGAGAAGTACACTTGGCGGGGTCTGCAAGTCAAAGAACCCTTGCTGAGCCCATGTTTGGATGCAGTCCTTTCTTTGGCAAGATCTACAACATTTGCCTCTTTTATGGCTTGAAGTTGCCACAAGAAATTCTGTGTGACTGCTTTAATGCAAAAAGGAAGTGTATGAAATTTTAGGACAATCAGTAAATAGAATTTGGGAAGTTGGGGACGTCTGAAGAACCTTGTTCCTCATTCGGCTCATCATCCAATGGTTACGTTTAGCAAAACTCTAACATCCAAACCAGATTTCTTTCTGACTCTGCAGGCAGAGAACCAGATCTCCAATCGCAGTCAAAGAGATACATATTAGAGATGTGTATCAAAGAGATACATATTAGACAAATACGATATTGTATGGGCCTTTTTCCCATTGCTGATTTGATACACAATACTCAGTGTCTGCCTTTTGACCTTTCTGGATCTGATCCCTTAACCCAGCCCTGTGTCCTTCTCGTGACAGCATTGGCAGATGTTATTACTGTATGCATTGTCAGCATTTCAGTCAGTTAAGTTGTGTCATGCTATTATTTTCCTTCACACTGGATAATTGACTGTATTAAGCATTGCTTTTAAGAATCACAAACGTGAATAAAATTCAGTTTGCCAAGATGAAACTCGCCAAAAGAAGCATTGGGATCGAATGGCGATCACTTGGCGAGCCACTGAATTTTAGCCATCAATGTAGATCTTTGAATTTATTTCCTTCTCTTGTCATGATTAGGTGTCATTGATACCAAGAGGAAATGCCCATTTCACCAGATTAATACATGAGAATACAGTAAAAAAATACAAAATTCATAAAGTAGCCCCTCACGTTATGTAAAAAAAATCCTCCGGAACTTAACAAGAATTCAAACGCCAAATTCGCAAAATTTACCCCCAGCAAGGACAGCGAATGAGCAACTCACGGTACAAAACATAAACGCCCACCCAGTCACATGGATGCAACAAAGGAGGAGGGAGATGAGAGAACAGCCCTAAGTTGAAAATAAGAAACAATATATGAAGAAAACATCAGTCGACGAACGGAGGGACATCACGAGAAAACAATTTTTCGACCTGTGGCTCAGTTCCCGCTGCAAGAGGGTCACGGAGGTCAGAATTATTATTGTAATTGGTCCCATATTGAGGAAGAGCACTACTGATTAGTATTTTGGTGCAGCTACGCATGGCAAGACCACCAGCCTTTTTTGGTTGCGGTCAAGGTCGTATTGCCATCATCAAGCATTATTGTATATCCGCACAACATCCCGTAATGAATCATAAGGTTTTTTTCGTTTCCTGTGAGCTTGTCTTCTGTCCTCAGGTGACTGTGGGCGGGATTTAGACCTTTAAAGCTGTTTACTTGACAAAATGCGGTTAAAAAAAAAAGCTTAAGATAACAACCTGTTTCAGTGAAGTTAATTGTGACTTATGTTTGACACTCGCTGGCGATCTGCCTCAAAACAAGCACTTTTGGCTTAAGCTCTTGCTAAATGCTTCATCTTGACCCTCTTCTTTTTTAAATAGCCCTCTGAGTTAAATCGCATATTATCGCAGTTCAATTATAGGAGCATCGCGGAGTAAAATGTCCATAAAGCCTTTTCTGCTGAACTGAATTCATGCAAGTCAGCCAATCTGGGGTGAGAAGTCCAATTCGCCAAAAAGCGGGGGGTTTGAATGCCTGACTTCAGACAGGTTGGGACATCAAGACAATGTTTTTGCACTCCTGCCGATTTACACCGGTGGTGACGAGCACCTGTGTAGTGTGTGCAACAAAGGTTCCTAGCAACAGTTGTCGAGGACAGACATCGTCAAGATGCACACCTGTTTGATCTGCCAGGACCCTCTGTGATAAGTGGCCCCTGTAACCATGGTGACCAGGATGTGGGATGGATCCATGTGGTGCTATTGACTGGCCTTGGATTATAAAACACACAAAGACACACATGGATTCACACAAATTTTGGAAACCTATTTCTCCCGGATATGTTCACGTACGCTCAGGATTTTTCATGCACATGCATGTACTGTACTACTGAGTACACGTGCATTACGAGAAAAGTCATGCAGACGAGAAGGTGCAGAGCTGCATATCATCTCAGAGCATGTCTGGCTTCACACCTATAGTAACAAACTTCACATTTTCAGTCAAAAAAAAAGGTCCTGCATTGAGAAAGAAGGAGACACGCTAGCCAACTCCATCACAACACAATGCAGCCTGTCAGGGAGAAAGGAGAGAACAGATGGCCGACATGCTTGCGGTTACTCACGGCGTGCAGGTGGATGAGGAAGCGTCGCCTCTTGATAGAAAAAAATCTGCATAAACCTTGGGAGTGAAAAATGTGACTTGTCAAACTGCATCAGTCATTCACGCAAAAATACAGAGGCCTCTACATTTGCACCTCCAGTACACACAAAGGCCTGATAGAAACACTCATTCAGTACATCCTCATCCAAGGCGATAACTGTGTGTGCAGTGAATTACTATTCTCCTCCACTTTTTTTTTTTTTTACGTTGAATGCAGATACCGAGCCATGAAAAGTAAATAAGCACATATTTTATTCATGTTTACGCGGTTCTGCGTACAGATCCTTCGACATCTGTACCCTCCCCATGAACTTCGCTGTTCTGTGCAAACTTTATATTAAGAAAAAAAGCAAAATACCAACCAATTAATATTCCCACCGCAATTAAATTATATTTACCACGCAAGATAACCGGCACATAAATGTTTCTTTTGTCCCCAGTGAAGTTAATCAACAGATCTTTAATTATATTTCCCCCCACATTATCGCCCCTGTGGCTGGATGTAAATCAACTACTTTTAAATTAAATGTTATTCAATAGGAGGTGTGTGTGTGTGTGCGTGTGTGTGGATAGATAGTGTTGTTTCTTTGCTGATCTAATAATTTTCTCCAGATACTGTATTATGGCTGTGACGGCCACACTGGTGCTTGATAAAAAGTGTTTCCTTTTGTTATTCTGCTAACATACAACCAATGACACGGTCGGACTTTTTTTTTCTTGATAGTTTAATTATTTGAGTAATTCATTCGCATCGTTGCTTTTGCATCATGGCTTCTGGGAGGGGGGGGGCATCTGTGTTCACGTAAATATTTCATGTCTTCCTTTTATCAGTTGAGCTCAAATTCATGAAAAAGGTTAGATTGAGGTACTCATGGGAAGGAAAGGAATAAAAATTGCTCTTTGATCCCAACTGGAGGGGAATTTTCCATGAAACTATTTACTTCACTCCCTCACATTTGGCTGCATTCGACTTTTCAAGTCTGTGTTTTGACCCACCTTTGTTAAATAACCGCTAATCGTAGTGCTAAAGTTTAAGAGACTTTTTGGCACGGAGGCGCTTCATGCTTCAGCTGCGCTTTTCTTCCACTCTGATTGAATTTGTGCACGAAAGAAACCTCACTGGTGTTTACAGAAGGCCACGAAACATCACATTTGACTTTATTGTTTGTCTATCTCAGGCTAATCTGTGCCAGGGGACGTTGTTACAACGACTGAATGGCAGGATCATCATGTTTATAGCCATGCATACGATACACTTGTTAACCTCCCGCTTTTCAAGCCACTGGAGTTTTTTTTTTAAAACGTCATATTGTCAACTCGTGTCTCTTGCAGCAGCACAGATAAGTAATCGATCGTTGGATATCCTGAATGCAAAATACGGAGAAGTTATTCTCCTTCTGCACCTCCTGTCTCTCCGGCGCATCATCCGCAATTCTGCATCAACGGCCGAAGGCCTTTTTAAATGGACAGTTCTTTTTTTCCGACTTAGTATTTTGAACTCTTTTTTTCTGCTGGATCCAAATTTAGGTTGAAACTGATAAATGTGTTTGCGCCTCACGCTTGCCGTTCACACTGACGGAGCAACTCGGACGGAAAACAATCGGTTTTGTTTTCACTCTCGTGAAGCAGTCATGGATATGATACAGTTCTTAACCCTCCACTTTTCCGGTGCCATCCTCTATGGATTTTTCCGCTCCTCTCCCCCTTTGCCCACAGATCTTTTTGCGAGGAATATCAAAATACGTTGTTTCTTATTGCCGCGCCGCTGGGCGAGGCTGACAGCTCCGGTGTTTCAGTATGTCAGAGCCATGTCATTTCTCTCTGCAAGCTTCAAACTGAATGTCACAGAGACTGAGAAGCTCCAAATACAGCACTTCTCCTCTGCCCCGGTTCGCCTTTCATAACACTAATTTTCCCAGCAAGGGAGCCATTAAAAAAAAAAGAAAAGAAAAGAAAGAAAACAATATGCATGACTTTGACCCTCAGCCAGTCAGCTCCTTGCTTCTGGTATAAAGACATTATAACTGCAAAAGGGATCAGGGCGGAAATGTCAGACTAGATGAAGAGTCTCGTCCTCAGGTTTGGTTGCTGGCCTCCTCCATCTTCCCCCCCAGTCTTTTCCCATTGAAGTGACAGCCTGTGTTCACCAGCTGAATTTCAACTAATCCCAAAAGTCCAATCCGGTATCTAATAACGTGCCATAAAACATCGAGTTAAAATGTCTCCGTCACTGACACTCGACAAAGACTTGGCTGGATACCGCGTGGTGATTTTCCACCCGAAAATCTTGTCTTTCAAAATTTAAGATGATAAATGTAAATAATTTATGAAACTGAAGAAAAAGGGGACGCAAAAAAGAGACCCCTTCAACAGGGAGTTTTGTACTCATCCAGTACAACGACATGCACCATCTTCAGGACGACTAAGGCCCACTGAAATTGAGTGGGGAACCAATGGCCAATGAGATGTTGGGGGTGTTCTCACTCATAAGAACAGAAGAAGAGTCCCCATTCGAAAAAAAGATATCTTATTCAAAATGATTACTAATGTTGTTTGATCATTAGAGGAGATATTTGAATATTTTTTGGGGGAGAACGTGTCAACGTCAGTGTTGTGTTGAAAGACAATGGCATTTAAAGAGGAGTGGAGAAATCCTTCTCGACCACGATTTTTACTTAAATTTGTAACAGGTGACCGGTTTAGTGCTTGACCGGCCCATTGGCCGTCATTAATGGTGCTTTTCTCTCACAGTAATTGTTTATACGCTTGTTATTCGAAAGGCTCGGGTGAAAAAAAAACATAATTTCATTTAGAAAAGAGAAGTGCTGATAAATCAGCAGCATATCGGTCAGGGATGATGTTTACCTTGTTGAACTGCCATCGGAGTGGTGGATGAAAATCACCTTCAGCGACAGCCGATGTTTATCTGTTGATGTAAAAGAAGAGATTTTATTTGAGATTATTTAGTGAATTGGGTTCAGTTTTGTGCTCAGAGATGGGCTGACCTTTGTTTTGGTTTTTATTATAAAAAAAAACAACTATTACTTTTTTGATTACAATTTTAATAAAAGTCATTAGATGAACACTCAACCTTTTGTTCAAAAAGCCCGTGAGATGGAATTGAGAGTGCTGTTTGTTTTCCACATATCAATATTTTTCTGCTATAAAACCTAAAGGAAAGATGCTGTGGGTATTGATTGGTGCTGCGATGACCCCATTGCACTTTGACAACAACATGCAGCTTTTTTCTTTTTTCCAATCAAGAGGAGGGACGTTAATACCTGATCAAAATGATTTAACGGGATGCAAATCACTAAATACCCCTGAGTGCCGGATGAGTCATCGCACAGGTCCAGCTATTTTAAAACAAAAGACGGGGACATTCCCGGACAAATGCTCCGAGATCAATTCTTTTTTTTGGACACACAGTTGGCACTGGTGACTATTTAACTCGGATCTTTAGAAAGATGGCAAAATGTATTTTCCATTTCCTGGGTCCTTAAAAAATTAATGACTGACATTTAACTAACCTGGAGTTTTAAATCAACTCATTGAACATCAATTAAAAATGGAAACGAATCCCTGCGATGCCAAGTCACATTTCATCCTCATCCACTTTTACCCACTAGGCTGCTTTCACTGAAGCTGACCCCTGTGAAAAAAAAATGGACCTCACTTTGACTGCAGATGGTAAATCACTGCATGGCTTCTCCCCCCTCCCCCCACCCTTCGTTGCCCCGGGGGGACTTGCCCCCCCCCCCCCCCCCCCCACCCCGCCACTCCCATACAACCCCCCACCCCCGACTCCCCCTCGACCCCCAGCGGGTGAAAAGGCCACCTCAGATCACATATTTAGCTTGCATGTACGCAGGTGAGGAGAGGGAGGAGGGGATGACACAAAGAAAGGAAATATGGCGGTGAAGGAGGGATGTGTAAATTTGAGATTTTACACGTTATCAAGGTAAAGCATCAGGTTTTTGAATAACCCCTTAGAATCTTGCGTTCTTCTCCTGTGATATGGTGGAATATCCTTTCCTAAGTATGCGTGAATCAATGCTGTTTTTACAGAGAGAGACGGCAGTGTGTGTGTGTGCGTGTGTCTTTTAGAATAAAGGGTGCCTTTTCATTTCCGTTAAATGTAAACGCCTCTTTTCGTTAATTGATTAGAGTTAATAATTAATGACTTAATCCAGACGACAATATGAATCAGAAAAATAATCCTAATAGATATGAATTGTATTTGTGAGAAGATACAGACATCTGAATCGCATGTGTTGATAGATATTTTTTGATTTTTGAATCCAAATAAATTTCTGTAGTGAAGGAAAGAAAGCAAGAAATAATGGTCCTTGCTTTAAGCATGACACAATGCAAGTCATTTTCTGTCAGTGTGTCCTCTGTTGTCCTTTATTACTTTTGGCATGCAAACAGCAGCAAACATCTGACTGAGGCACCACCGACAGTGTGTTTGTGACCAAACACCAGCCCGGAGGAAGCCGAGGATATCCTGCAGCTCAGATGATCAGCAACGCGAGGCCCAGCAGAAAAACGGGGACACCTTGTTTGCGCAGCTTTAGAAAAGAGGCTTTTTGAAGTCGGGGGGGAAAAAGAAACGCTCGGCGGCAACGACTCGGAGCACGGGGACGACGCTTGCGTTTCGGGGCCTTCGGCTGCAAGGGGAGCGATGCGACGTATGGAGGCTGCGGGATGGAGAGGGTGCGGAGACGAGAGGCTAGAAGAGGAGTAGAACACCCTGGGCAGAGAATGCGGGGGGAGTGAAAGCGAAGACTCCCACCAGCGCTGTCACTACCACACGCTCGGCTGCTACCGCCACTGATTGTGATTGCTGTTCAAACAAGGCCGACAGCTGCTACAAACACCTCCTGCTTAATATGACACACATGTGCGCTCACCTCCGGGTCACACATGAACACTCCCATATTGCTAACGTGTCAGTCTCTGCTGTCCCACTTTATGGCACCCTGTTATCTTTTTTTTTTTTTTTTTCCTCCCTCGATCCTGGCTCTGATAAGCCTTTGGCTGCTGTGATTGCCCTCTGCTCTCCGCAAAGTATGACAGCTCAATCACTCATCAAATCAAGATGTTCCATCATAATGATGGAACGGCTCTGTCCTCCATCACACACTTGTTTTTCAGTTCTGACGGCCAATGGAGGAATAAAATTATTGTGCACACGTCGAAAAATAAAACAAGCGTTTTGCTGAGATTGGGCAACGTGTTCGTAATCAAGTTGTGCCTCATCCTGTTTCTTTAGATTCAAAACCGAAACTTCAGATGCACAATCTTACGGCCTGAATCCAGATCACTTCTCTGTCCTCGTGCATGCATTTAGTCCACGACATAATCATGTGGAAATGTCACCGTTTAGTGGGCAAAAAATCTGCCAAAATGACTTGAAAAGGTCAGAGAGGCTACATTCAAAACTTCAAATCTTGCATGAAGGCTGTTGAATGACATGTTATGCTTTTTTTCACATAGTCTAATTTCTTGTGTTTTAAAAAGCCCACAGTATGGAAAGACACTTAATAACATTTAAATTCAAATGGAATACAAGTATTCTTCATGCAGAGGGGAAACTTTTGAACCGAATGTGTTTTTTTTAAAATAGCATTTTAATATCGTAAAGGGTCCCTTGTGATTATTTTGATAACATTTTTTTCAATCATTCAACCTCACCTTCTAACTTAGAGGAAGAAAGAAGGATGTGCTTCTTTTTCGATTCGACCAGACAGCTGTCGCTTGTGTTGCTTTGAGATTTCCTGGAGAGCAGTGTGTTAAAAACACAGTGTGTGCGTAAGTGCGTGTTACGTGGAGGTGACAGAATGACTTTTTTTTTTAAATAGCAATCTGCGATGAACGCTTTACGTTGTGTTAGGCTTTCAAATCCGACCGAGCCATTTCATAATCAGGAATATAACGAGCAGATCATGAAGAGAAATGATTACCTGCAGTCTTAATTGATATTTCAAGGCGAGTAACGCTCTCATTTTACACCAGTAATATCATCATTTTTCACACTTTCCAGTTTTTCAGACATCTGTTTGTTCCCATCTGTATGCAACACGTCTGCAAAACACGACACAAAACCGGGGATATCCAGCGGTTTATCTAAAATGTCACTCATCACTGCACTGTACCCTGGGAGGGTTGGGAAAGGAGGGTTGGGGGGTTGTTTCTTTTTTTCTTTTAAACCAAATACTGCCGTCTGCAACTGATGCAAAAGCCTGCAGATTCTAGACAATCTGCCGAAGCTGATAATGACTCAGGGCAAGGGAGGATTAGTTATGCATTCAGCGTGCGTTCACTAAATAGTATGCACTTCACCGCCACTTGTTTTGTTCATCCTCCGCAGCAACAATAACAACATCATCACAAATGCACTGATGGCTGGCTGTCTCTGCCGCTCGGTCTTTCAGGTGCTTTCCTGCTGTTTTATCCCCCCCATCTTTCTTTCTCTCTCTCTCCCTCTCTATCTCCCTCTCTCTACATAACACACACAGAAACACACAGTACACAACAGCAGTTGCACATTATGGAGTGGTAACCAGGCAGCATCTAATTGCAATAATTGGAAGAATGTACCGAGCGGCCTGTTTGAACACCTGTTAGCACTGAATTTCTCTCATGGCTGCAGATTGTATGTGCTGTGTCACACCATTTGGCATGTGTGTGTGTGTGTGTGTGTGTGTGTGTGTGTGTGTGTGTGTGTGTGTGTGTGTTGGGGGGGTGCATTATGTATCTGTGTGCATGCCTCAGATTGTGCTATCCCTGGTACGGGCTCATGTAGGGGGGATTATGCAAATAGGAGCTCCTGGCGTGGTTCCAGATTCAATTTTGACACCTCAGACCCTGGCAGAAGGAGGCTGCTTGTCACTGACACATCCCAAAGCAATTCACCCAGAATAATTTGAGTCTTTGGCAAATATGTGCATGATACATCTCGGCCTCCCCGCTCCTCATGCTGTCACCAGTCCTCGATTACTTTCTTTAGCCTGTTTCCAATTCATATTTTATCAACGACAACACATGGAGACGCCACATCCAGGGCTTGATTTGTCAAAGCGTGTCAGAGAAAGGGACAAAACAGACAGAACAGTCTTTTTTTCCTCTTCTTTTTCTATCTTATTTCTCTATCCGATATATATATATATATACATACATATAAATTGAATTCAGTGAATTCAGAGAATGGAACTGGGAGTCCGTGTCTCTGCTGCAGGGATTGTGACCAGATGTTTGAAACTGTCCACCACTCCGGTGCTGAAATCTATTCACGTTTCCTGGCTGCATGGTGTAGACACACACACACACACACACACACACACACACACACACACATAAGCACAAGTACAAGCAGGAGCAGAAGCACAAGCACACGCGCACACGCACACGCACACGCACACGCACACGCACACACACACACACATACACACACGGCTCCCTGAGTCTGCCATGAAATGCTCTCCTTTTCACTCAAGTGTCAAGGTAAAATTAATTCGAAAACTTGCAGATTCCATTTACTTTCACTGATATATGTATTTATATATTGTGCATGCATGTGTGTGTGTGTTTGTCATGCAACTTTTTTTCAAGTGCCCATCGGTGTCCCACAAGGAGACAACAACTACATTGATTGAATCGGAGGGTTTCAACATTGAGCTGTTGTCATTTGACCCCCAGGGAACCGCACTGGCTCCGGCTTCTTCACCAGGGAGCTCAGAGGAAGACGAAAAAAAGAAGAAAAAAAGAGAAAAGGGAAAAAAATCCTTTTCTTTTTTCAACTCCTGTGTAATTAAACTGTCATTTCTGCTAATTGGGATCTTTCGATCAATACATCTACTTAACAACCCAGGCTTCTGTGAGTGTGAGGGTGTTTCTTTTTTTTTTTTTTTTTTTTTTTTATATTTCTTTTTTTTTTTTTTTTTACTTTTACCGGGGGAAAAATGATAATTT
>CAAKHD010005485.1:8093-29007 GCA_901007705.1 Fistularia tabacaria
ATAAGTTTTTTTTTTTTTTTTTTTTTTTTTTTTTTACTCGCTGATGTATTTTGTGATCGTGGGCAACAACAAAAAAAACAACCCCAAAAAGTGGCTAGATTAAGTCAAATATAACAATTAGGGTGAAATTCGAAGCCTTAACCACAAATCACACGGCTGCCTCTGCACTAGAAAGACCTTCAGCCGGAGAGCTATCGAGGCCATCTCCTCGATATGAGATCACGTGCGTGAGGTGGGAAAACAATTTAACATCCGGCAGTCCTTGAAGGCACGGAATTATTCCCCCGCTGACGCCTTGTTGGTTTTTCATTTGGAAATTACAGCTGACGGTGGAGGAAATGGCAGAGAGGGGAGCGATTTTGGCAAGAAGCGCGTTCATTTGTGTGGAGGCGGTGGGAGGATGAACTCGGGAGGGCAGCGGGGGAAAGCCTGACACAGTGCAAAGTGACTCAGCAGCCACTTGAGCGGAGGACGGGCATGCCCCGACAGAAACCAACTCTCTGGGGGGCCCCAAAAAACAAATCCACGTGCCACCGCAACTGTCGTGATTCAACCCGCTCCCCCGCTACCTTGAGACTCGCTAAACATCATCGCTGAGACATTCCCGCACAATTTGTGTTCGACATACTGACTATCCAGGAGTCGTTTCGATCTTTTTGCCATAATACTGCCTAACTTTTGGGTTTTGGGGCTGCCGGTGTGGCACAGAATATTGGACGACGCCCAAAGAGGCGCCTGCTGCCACTTAAGAGCTTTTGTTTTTTAGGAAACCTGGACGGCCGTGCTAACACTGAAACATCCCTCCGGCCGAAGTCGGACACCTGGGAGAACGGTCGAGTCGAACGCAAACAGGCTGGTCCTGGTTCTGTCTTATCTCTGCTTTTCAATTTTCCCGAAAAGCATCCCTGACATTCCCCCATTTTTACTGTAAACTAGCTTTTCTTTCCGGATGTTTCTACCCGCCCGTGGCCGTCCTCTCGCGTTTTCGTAGCTGTCAATGTTGTTCTTATAGTCGTGCCCGTCCTCTGGCATTAGTGGCTGTTGACAGCTCAGCTAATGGAGGACTTGATGATTGGTAGGTCTGCACCCAGGAGCCCAGAGTTGCCTGGTTGCACAGAACGCTGGAATTGAAAATGTTGCCTAGCAACAGTTTTGAGCAGGGTCAAGCGTGAGCGGGATTCCTGTCTCACTCAAAGGAGGAGGGGTTCGCTCCCGCCTCACCTTTCATTCGTAGCATCAGACAGGAGCCGGCGCGAATATGACGGCGGAGCATTTCGGGGAGCGGCGGACCGCCGGTGATCTCCCCGCGGTTTCCGTGACCCCGAGCAGGAAGTGTACGGGAGTGGGATGTTGAAAGCAACCTTTTAAAATTGCGTCTCTTCTCGCTCTGCAGAAATCACCATTTCACCTACAGTATCCTGAACAGGCTCTCTCTGGCTGCCTTTTCGCTGTTTACTCTTTGTTTTGTACATATCCTGCTTCCAACAACCGTTTGTTAGAAATTCCCAGAAGAATGTTACTGAGGCAAAAACAAAACCATTGGTGTGAAGTTGCAAATTATCACTTAAATTATTGAGCATTGTCATAAAATCACCCTCGAGTCTTCGTTTGAATAGATAAGCCTTGAGTTCATTTCTTAGCCAAGAGCTTTCTTTCTGGATGGAAAATGAATGCGATTCAAACATACAATGCCTGTAATGTGTTTTAGTATCATCTGGAGTTTCAAGATTAAATGGTTAATTTATTCATTCATTCGCTCATTCATTCGTTCATCCTGTCCATGGCTGACACACAACCATTCACCCTCTCACTCACGTCATGTAGAGACAAGCGACCATTCGCGCCGTCGTTCCCACGTTCGGGCATTTCGGGGTCTCCGATGAACCTCCCGCGTGTTTTCGGACTGCGGGAGGAACCCGGAGGAACCCCTTGCAGAAAAACCCCCCGGAGCCTCCGCACAAAAAGGCCCTTCTGGCTGTGGGGCGGAAGCGCTAACCGTTGCGCCGCCGTGTCTAACGGTGTCCATCAAATCCAAGGTTTCCAAGAGCGATAGGAAGTTTATTTAGTCTTTTAGAAAAATAAGATATCGCTTTGTTCCAAGTCAAGGGCGCAGGGCGATTTTATTTCCCAGCCTCTTCGCCGCAGATCCATTACTCCTCACGGCGGAGACGCCGACAGTTTAACCTCCTTCCTATTAATCTTCGGCACGACCGCTCACTATAAAAGCACAAATTAATTAATTGCATTAAGGCTCGTGTTTACACGGCAGCAGCGCGCTGTCAGACCCGTGGAAGCGTGAGCACATCCGTGTGGGGGTCGACCCCCACCCCCACCCCGACATGGACGATCGCAAAAACATTCTTACATGGCCCCGCACGCATCGCTGAATGCGCGATTCATCCTGAAAACGCTGGGGGTGGGTGGCGGCCTCGCGTCGCCGCTCCATTCCCCTGGAATTCCCACTGGTCTGGTTTAGCTCAGTTTCATTTCTGATTTCCAGCCCGAAAACGGCCCCGGGGCGCGATTTCACTGTCCCAGCGAGAGAATGCGCGTCGCGGCCCCGGGAAGCAGACGACGCTCGGCATCGCAAGTCCAGGAAAAGCATCCATTTTCCCAGCGGGGCTTCAAGAACCCATTTTTTCCCCATTCATCTCTTTCAGTGGACACGTATGAATTGGGTTTCCTCGTATGAAACCCAACCTGGCGGTGAGGGCCTTGCAGAGTTGCTGGAAACGAGAGGCTCAAATTCTGTCCGCTTATCCAGCTGAGTGAGGCCGTTGTTACCCGGCTAAGTCGGTGTGGCGGAAAAGAATCACCCTGACTCTGAATACGCCGGCGGATGGTGGCGTTCACGAGTCCCTGTCACTTTATCTTTGGAGGCTGAGTCCGGAAACGATGTGGAATTCTGGACTTTGGTTCCTGTTACACGGGTACAATGGGGTTTGGAGATACCGGAGAATCAATTTGGACAGAACTGTGGCGCCGTGGTTAGCGCCTCCCTCTCATGGTAAAGGGTCTGCGGTTCAAATCCGACACAGGGTCTCTCTGTGTGCAGTTTCTTGGTTCTCCGGTTTCCGACCACAGCCCCAAAACATGCAGGAGGTTCACTTGAGACCCTAAATTGCCCGAGTGGCTCAATACTTGTATGTCCCTATACGTGGCCCTGTGATCAACTGGAGACCGTTCCGAGGTTCGCCCCTGCCTTTTGCCCAATGAAAGCTGGGATAAGCTCCAGCCTCCCCCTTGCTAGCCTGGCTAAAGGATGACATAAAGACAATGACCGAATGAATTGCTGCCCATCTTAAACGGGGTCCCCGGTTACCAAGATGTTGTTGTCCTATTTGATCAATATTCGTACCAGCTGCATAAAAACGAAATTGTAACAAATCTCTTTACCGCCATTGTTGTTTATGTCGCAACGCTGTCTTGGGTAGTGATGTCACGAGGTTGGTCCTTTGGCTCGGTCCGGTTCATTTTTACCCCGCGGGGCAACGGCATGTCATCTGTGAAGCCCTTCCCATTCGGACCCGAGAGAGACGTAGGCGAGGGGGCGAACGCTGCGGACGGCAGTCAGGACGAGCTTCGAAATGGAGACGAACAAAGACGCGGCGAGGCAAAGAGTCAACGAGAGTCGCCGGTGTTTCTATCGGCATCGGCTATGCTAACAGAGACAGAGCGTCCGTTGTGAGGAGCTACACTTTTTGTCACCGGCTGCTGGCTGTAGCTTACGGGCCGCTGCACAGACTGACCGTCAGCTTCCTCCGAGATCGTGCCGGTGCCGTTCTTTGCTCATCAGATGCTACGTCTGCAGTTGCGGGTCGCCGACATCCTCGCAGGAGAACGTCCAGCGTCTCCTGCCTGCGGCGTTGCTTCGAGCGTCCTGCGCTCCTTTCCTGAGGACCTTTTGCTTGCCTGTGAAAGAAAACTTTGGCTTCGGTGTCGGTTTAAAACGACCAGCACCCGTGAGCTCTTTTAGCAGCTTAGCTCGGCTTGGCTAGTAAAACAATGGCGTTAAAATATGTGTTACAATTGCGATTTTTAAAGGAATAACGATTCTTCGTGCCTTTGCCACAACACAAACAGTAACGCATATTTGCGCCCTTCGAGACTTCCGGCTGTGTCATCGGTCAAAACCCATGAGCGAGCGCTCGGCAACAGTGGCGAGCAAACGCAACCTTTCGCACAAACCTCGGCCTTCTGCCTCGACCGGTCGGAGCGGAAAGAGAGAGAGCGAGAGAGAAGGACAGAGAGATCGGACTGAGAATCCGAAAGCTTTATCGATCCCCAGAGGGGAACTCGCTTTTTGTTGAAAGCAGCTCCTGCTCACAGAATGAAGTGAAGAAGAATCAAAAATCAAATCAAATCAAATGATCAAAAAGAAAGATGAAAACAGCCATGAATGAAAAAGATCGGTAGAGATCAAAATAGATGAATGAAAATAAAGTTCGAGGTTTGTAAAAATATATGTAACGTATAAACGTGTATCTACAAGTAAACGTACACGATTACATTATTTACGTGGGGTTATTGCACAGATGACAGTGGAATGATTACAGACACAGAGAGAAGCACATGCTAACGGCTGAAACCATAGATTAGCAGCTTTGAAATCCCAGCGGTGGAGCGGCCGCGCCCCTGAGAACCTGCCCGAGGACTCGGGAGAACCCCCGCCCGCGCTGTCTTTCCTGCACCTCCGAAAGCCCCCGTTCTATTTGCTCGCTCTGTCGCCGGCCGCTATCAGAGTCTCCTTGGCTACAATCTGTTGTCACACTCTTGATAGCACATTGATGCAGCCAGCGAATGTTTGCCATTCCTGAACAATCTCACAAAGGATACAGCGGTGACTCATGACCCTCCTTATCCTTTACCTCCCAGCGACAGCAGGACGGGCGCTTGTTAGAAAACCGCCCGGCATCATCACACTCAGATAAACTTCCCCTCGCCATGGCCGCACGTTGATTTTCCACCGCCGGGAGAGTGCGCCGCTAGTTTTGATTGTCCGACGCCGCTCTCCCTTATCTGCTCCTGCCGTTTCTGCCTCCACTACCCGCGGCACAGATACATGTATGCTCGGATCAAAAAGAAAGCAAACCGGCCGTCGCGCATCACATGTCTCCGCGGATCAGATAAGCGTCCGACGGAGGCGTATTGAGCCTGTCATCCCTGACAGGTCGCTGCGAGGCATAATTATGGCGCGGCAGGAGCGCGGCGGACGTCGAGCCCAGACGCCGCCGACGGTCCTCCGTCTGAAACCGCAGCGCTTTGAGCCTGTTGTCGCGTTTGTCCGATTTTACCGCGGAATACTTTGACGTAACGAAACCAAACGTGCTGCGGTTTAGGATTCCGCGGTTTGAAGACTTTCTTGCATCTTTCGGGCCGATGTATTGAATGATGGTTGAACGAGCCGGTAAAAGCTATCGATTACGGTGTTGAGGACTGGTTTGTCCGGGGCGTTCTCTCTCACAGATTTAGATTTTTAACGTGACTCCCAGCGCCCCCGTGTCCCTCAGGGCAGATAATCGATGAATAACATTATAAAACACGGGTCCGCTTGGATGCATGAGTTTGCGCGTTTTCAAACATTTCTTGGGCAAACCTGACAAAGACGCCTATATTTACCTCCCCGCGTCACCAAAATGTTGTGCGACTCAGTCCGGTTCCTTCCAAAGATAGCAAATCGAATCCGGCCCACTCGCTGGCATTCTTCTGGCCCCGACAGAAACCCGCCTCCGTGGCTCCAAACGCTGGCGAGATCATCGAACCGATTCTAATTCCCTGCCTTCCTCATGTTTGCTTTTAGTTTTCGTAGACTTGCGCGGCGTAAGCCTTTTTTTTTTTCTGCAACGGCTCCTGCGTCCTGCTTTTGTTTTGGGGAATTGTATAAAAATAACATAGAATTTTCTCAGTTCCTGCCCGCTTCGCCTGCTGCTTGCGGCATTCGAATCCCCATCCTGGCCGAGATGGGCCTGTAATAACAGCGCTACCGAATTCTAAGAATGTGGCTTCCTCATTAGAGACCCTCTGGGCCCAAACAAACATCGCATGGCGAGTAAAGTTCTGACGGCCGGCATTGTCAGCAAACCGACTGCTGTCTGGACCGCTGTTGTGATTCTATTCTCCCAAAAAACAACAAAATTCGTGCACAAAATGCTGCCCTTTCTGCTCTTTAGTTGAATGTTTGTTCTTTTGTCACAGCAGCGCAACAATACAGTGTCAATAAATATGAATGTTAATATAAATAAAAGATACAGTTAAAAGATAGCAAAATATATTGATGGAAAAAAATGGACAACAACACAAAAAATTAAAAAATCTTTCTTGGTACAAATGATAGGTTTTTTTTTTAGTTTTTTAGTTTTCACGCCATTTCACACATCCGCTACCGTAAGCTAGCCCTTGAAAAGAAAAGAGCCAGAAACAAAAGTCGCCGGAGAGCTTTTTCGCATTTCAAAGAAAACATCAAGATTCCCACCTGAGTTGCAGGTTCATCGCAGCAGGCCATACACGAGCGCCGCGCCCGCTATGCATTGTTTGTGGTGAACGGCTAGCTAAGGAAGCTGTGAAACCCTCCAAACCGCTTCGCCACATTCAGACTAAACTCCCTGCGCTCAAAGACAAGCACTCGCAATGAGGGTCACCACTTCAACAAACGTGTCTGTCCTGAAAGCGTCAGTCTCAGTGGCAGACCGCAAACAAGAATGCTAAAGCTAAAGCTAAGCCTTTTAATCCTTGTCATTGCCTCGTATAAAGTGTAACGGTTGAATTCAGATTAAATGCTGAGAACTGACTACAGTATTATTTATTGTTTGAATCCTCGCGCCTCTTTCATGCATAAAAGTGGTCCCTGGGACAAAGAAGGTTGGGGGCCGCTGTCAAAGCTGCTGGAGCCCAACCCAGCTCTCACTGGGCCACAAACTGTGACATCCAATCCTTCATTCACTCATTCACACGTCATGTAGAGACGTGCAACCGTTTTCCTACTCATTCACCCAACTATCCAATCCCTCAGTCACTCAGAGGCATGGAAGCATTCACTCTCATTTCCATCCAGATTAGGGGGGTCAAAGTCAGATCCACAGTGGGCCAAAATTCAAAAGTGGCACAGAATCACGGGCCAGCACTGATATTTCTTGAAAAAAATCTTCCTCCGGATAAAACAAAGAACCTTTTCATCTGGATCTGAACAAGTTTAGCTTCAGAACTGAATACGGAACGAGCAGAGCTTCACGTAGAACTTCATGTTGCACGCATGCAAAATGGAAATTCAAATGAAAGAACACATCAATGGCATTCATTTCTTGAATAAGAATGAAATGAAACTCGAATGCCTCTTTTTATTTGCAGCCTTCTGGATTAAATTTCAACAGTGACCTTTTTCCACAGGCCGATGATAAATGTAAAAATAAAACAGCTGCCTTTCTTTTTGCCGGAGGGGCAGCGCGGTGCTAGTATTAGCATCAGCTCGCTGAGGAGGAGAGGATGTTTAAGGGTCCTGCCGTGATTTTGGTGCCAAAACACCAGCGGAGCGTTCTGGGGTTTGTAGTATTAGCGCTCCATGCGCTGAAGGCTGGAATACCAGCGGGTCGGCTCTCACAGCCGTTCACTGGGTGTGGCTTCGCGGGCCAAATACAACTACACTGCGGGCCAAATCTGGCCCGTGGGCCAGAGTTTGACACCTGTGATCGAGACGATGCCACCATTCACCCTCTCATTCACACGTCAAATCAAGACATGCCACCATTCACCCTCTCATTCACATGTTATTCACATGTTATTGCTATCTATGTCTGTATGTCTGTATGTGTATGAATATATGTATATGTGTATGTTGTGTATATTGTGTATACATGTGTGTATATATTATATTATATGTAGGTATCGGTCTGTGTATGTATATACAGTATGTATGTATATGTGTGTGGGCATGTATGCATTTATATATGTGTGTATATGTCTTTCCTAACTGTTTTTTTTTGTTTTTTTTTTTCTTTTTCTTTTCTTTTTGTTTTCTAATGTTGCTGCTGCAACACCCGCATTTCCCCTATGGGGATCAATAAAGTATTATCTTATCTTATCTTATCTTATCTTATCTTATCTTATCTTATCTTATCTTATCTTATCTTATCTTATCTTATCTTAAATCAAGACATGCCTCCATTCACCCTCTCATTCACGGGTCCGGACGATTGAGGGTCTCCAATGAACCACCGGCATGTTTTTGGACTGTGGGAGGAACCTTGAGAACGGCGCCATCCAGGGATGAATGGATGATTCATCCATTCATCCACTCTTTTATTTCTACAAGGTTTGAGAAGAAACAGGACGCTGGAAAAACACGGCCATGTTTGAAAACAGATTTGTGCGTGTCGACAAAGATGGACAGAGAAGACGGAAACTAACCACACGGCCCGCGGAGGGTCATCCACGCACACATGGAGAACACTGGGAGAACACATGAAGAACACTGGGAGAACACTGGGAGAACACTGGGAGAACACTGGGAGAACACTGGGAGAACACTGGGAGAACACTGGGAGAACACTGGGAGAACACTGGGAGAACACTGGGAGAACACTGGGAGAACACTGGGAGAACACTGGGAGAACACTGGGAGAACACTGAGAGAACACTGGGAGAACACTGGGAGAACACTGGGAGAACACTGACAGAACACTGGGAGAACACTGGGAGAACACTGGGAGAACACTGACAGAACACTGGGAGAACACTGGGAGAACACTGGGAGAACACTGGGAGAACACTGACAGAACACTGGGAGAACACTGGGAGAACACTGGGAGAACACTGGGAGAACACTGGGAGAACACTGGGAGAACACTGGGAGAACACTGGGAGAACACTGGGAGAACACTGGGAGAACACTGGGAGAACACTGACAGAACACTGACAGAACACTGAGAGAACACTGGGAGAACACTGACAGAACACTGACAGAACACTGGGAGAACACTGGGAGAACGCGGCTCATTAGCGCGGCAGCACATGGTCCATGAGACTAGGTGATGTGGCCTGAAGCCTCCACCTCTCAAACTCTGCAGCGCTGGAGGAAGCAGAGCGAGGATGAGAGGACGGGGTTTTTGCAACGCAACGCTGCCTGGTAACTGATCACCTGTCTGCACACTGACATATATATCACCTTTCCTCCGACACACACACACACACACACACACACACACAGTTTGCCACAGCTGCTCTGACGGTGTCATAACTCCTGTGTGTGTGGATGGCAAATGGGGCTGTAAGTCACAGGCCCACTCTCCGCCCGGGCTCAGCTGGGCAGAGAGATGTTCTCCAGGGTCCCACATGGCCGTCGCTGGAGCAGATGTACATCCAGACACCGCGCTCGTATCCACTCCTGAAAAGGCGCTTTCCCGAACCGGTTGTGTTTTTTTGTATTTTAATCAACCTCCTTGATCGAACCTTTGAATTACAGCTGGGCTGAAGGAAACTTGTGACCTTGGCTAACCTGAGTCGCTTTGACGTGCATGCAGCACCGCAGAAACAAGCCTGTTAGCAGTTAGCAATTGGCCTTTCAGACAAAAAACTGGGAAAAATTGCCCCGAGTGAGTGAGTGAAGGGTCGTTTGTCTGTTCCAGGGTGAGCCCCGCCTCCCGCCTGATGCCAGCTGGGATAGGCTCCAGGGATGGATGGATGTCATTTTCAAACAGTAGCTAAAATCCTGCTTCTTTTTTCTCAACCCGGAACGTCGCCGCCGTCTTCTTGTGTCGTACGCGACTCACACCTGCGCCGATGTGACAGGTTTATGAAACATCTCGACTCCCGGCGTCTGCGTGTTTCGGCAGCCCGGCGAGGCGGAGCGACATCGCCGGGCCCCTCCTCTGAACCCCGAGGGCCGGCCGTAACCCACATTTGCATACCGCGTGTATTTATGTATGTCTCTCTTTTCTTTTTTTTTTAACATCCCCCCGATAATTTTGCTTGTCTTTGTCTGCCTCGTGGCCGCGCGGTCCAATTATTCGCCGGCGTCCGCGAGCCTCGCGTGTGCAGCTCCGGGCATCCGAGCGTGACGACGCACACGTGAGTCGGTGTATGAATGTGTGTCAGTGTGTGTCGTGTGTACTAAGCACTTTATCTTGTCTGCTCGCCGCCTTTTTCCGCTCTCCCGGCGCACAGCTTAGGTCCGCTGGAATGTTCAGAGCGGGAACCCTCACCGGAGCGCCCCGTTTCCAAACACACACACACACACACACACGTGTGCCCCGTGCACCCCGTCTGTTTGGCATTCCCTGAGGGCACGTCAGGAGCGAGCGCCGTAATCGGACGGCCACACATGGCATGGAGATCGCGTTCCGGGCCGAGACATACGAGCTGCGCGGGATGGCGGCCATGGGGTTGAATGCGAGCCGACTCCTGTTCCCGCGGTCATTTAGCGCGGTGGTTCTTAACCTCGTTTCAAACGTACATTCACCAAACCCTTCGGAAGAGGAAAAATCTTTTTTTCAAATTCTAATTCAAAACATAGGTATGTACAGCGGGGCTCGAAAAACACAGATTTTTTGTTCATGGGTTAAAAAAAATATTTTTCTCTTTAAAAAGCAGAGCTCAGAATCCAAAAAAATCGCAAATAAATAATTCACTGCATTCTTTTCAACCTGTAAAATATTTGTAGTTTATTTTTCATGCGCTTTTCAGAGCTAAATAACGTTTTTTGGTTGGATTTCTCCGGAACCGGGGTTCAAAAATGCAGATTTTTTAACAAAACCCGATGTTACGCAAAACTACTATATATCTTTCACTTATTCTTAAGTTTTCACTCGTTTTTGTTTCATTTCCCTCCCAAATTCTTGAAATTAATTTCGCCTACATGACGAAGAGAAGCGATTCCTCTCTTTCCGTCACACATCCACATCCATATTGTGCACATTCATCCGACCACTTTCTTTTTTCGCTCGACGCTGTCAGCATGACGGGATTGAAATCTGAAATGCGGCACAGACGGGCCAAGCCATGTAGCCTGATCGCCTGCAGCCGATGACGCCCAAGTCATCGCGAATCCTGGGAGTCGGTTGTGCGCCTCGACCTCCGCCGAACCCCCGGGGTTCCGTCCGACCCGGGTCGGGATCGGGTGATTTCGCAAACCGAGCAGCCACGAGGTAAAAGGTCGTATCGGCGCGTCTCCCGCTAACGCCTGTTCCTGGGATGTCGGACCCGGTAAATATTTGCCGATTGGCAGCCGTATTAGGCTACCGCAGACCCGTCGGAGCCCTCGTACCGAGAACTGCTCCTCTGACGGATAAAACGAATTACATATCCGGCTTTTCGCCTCAAAAAACAACTTTAAGGGAAACTCTTGCAGGGGAAGAAAAATGGATTTTTGTGAGAGCTTTTCCCATTTTTAACACTGCGAACGAGAGAATAACAAAAAAAAAATAGGGTGGAATTACATGTCGGAAAAGATCCGGGTAAACCGAGAGGGCAGCTTAAAAGTTTCCGGAAGCTGCTGTCCGTCATGATCGAGAAAACAAGAGTGATTTTACATTAAGCTGCGTCGTGTGTCGGATATCCATATCTGGTTTTCACAATCATTTCACAGTCCCGGCTGGCTCGAAGCTCTTTGCCATCCGGACCCGGAGAATCATTAACCGGCACGTGAACCGGAGGCGTCCATCAAGGCCGATGGAGAAATGAATGCCGTGTTTTTATCAATGTTAGCAAAATACAGGAAAATGTGCTCGTTGGGCAAACATCGGGGCCTGGAGGATGTTGGTCAAACCATTCATTCGTTATTTACTCCCTGCACGCTCCCAGGGAGCCGACAACAGCTGGCACCCGGCAAAGGGTCGCGACCTACAGACATTCATTCACTCATTCACACGTCATATAGTCATATTCACTCACTCATCCATATTTTCAAATGGAGGCCGAAGACTATTCACTCTCATTCACAAAACATGGAGAGACATTTGACCGTTCACTCATTCATAGGTCATATTAAGACAACCAACCATTCACTCATTCATAGGTCATATAGAGACAACCAACCATTCACTCATTCATAGGTCATATTAGAGACATTCAATCATTCACTCATTCATAGGTCATATAGAGACATTCAACCATTCACTCATTCATAGGTCATATAGAGACAACCAACCATTCACTCATTCATAGGTCATATAGAGACATTCAATCATTCACTCATTCATAGGTCATTTAGAGACTTTCAACCACTCATTCATAGGTCATATAGAGACTTCAACCATTCACTCATTCATAGGTCATATTAAGATAACCAACCATTCACTCATTCATAGGTCATATAGAGACAATCAACTATTCACTCATTCATAGGTCATATAGAGACATTCAATCATTCACTCATTCATAGGTCATTTAGAGACATTCAACCACTCATTCATAGGTCATATAGAGACATTCAACCATTCACTCATTCATAGGTCATATAGAGACATTCAACCATTCACTCATTCATAGGTCATATAGAGACATTCAACTATTCACTCATTCATAGGTCATATAGAGACTTTCAACCATTCACTCATTCATAGGTCATATAGAAACATTCAACCATTCACTCATTCATAGGTCACATAGAGACTTTCAGCCATTCACTCATTCATAAGTCATATAGAGACATTCAACTATTCACTCATTCATAGGTCATATAGAGATAATCAACTATTCACTCATTCATAGGTCATATAGAGAATTCAACCATTCACTCATTCATAGGTCAGATTAAGATAACCAACCATTCACTCATTCATAGGTCATATAGAGACAATCAACTATTCACTCATTCATATGTCATATAGAGACATTCAATCATTCACTCATTCATAGGTCATTTAGAGACATTCAACCACTCATTCATACATCAGAGAGAGACATTCAACCATTCACTCATTCATACGTCAGAGAGAGACAATCAACTATTCACTCATTCATAGGTCATATAGAGAATTCAACCATTCACTCATTCATAGGTCATATAGAGACATTCAACTATTCACTCATTCATAGGTCATATAGAGACTTTCAACCATTCACTCATTCATAGGTCATATAGAAACATTCAACCATTCACTCATTCATAGGTCACATAGAGACTTTCAGCCATTCACTCATTCATAAGTCATATAGAGACATTCAACTATTCACTCATTCATAGGTCAGAGAGAGACTTTCAACCATTCACTCATTCATAGGTCATATAGAAACATTCAACCATTCACTCATTCATACGTCAGAGAGAGACTTTCAACCATTCACTCATTCATATGTCATATAGAGACAATAACCATTCAGTCTATCATTCACATGTTATGTAGACATGCAACTATTCACTCACTCACTCTTTCACATATCAAATAGAGAAATTCACTCACTCATCCATATGTTCATATCGAGGCCTAAAACTATTCATGACATGTATAGACAAACAACTATTCACTCACTCACACATCATAAAGAGACATTCGACCATTCACTCATTCATACGCCAACTACAGACAATCAACCATTCAGTCTCCGGTTCATATGTTATATAGACATGCATCCATTCACTCACTCACTCTCTCACCCACTCATTGACATGTCATGTAGAGACATTCACTCACTCATCCATATGTCTCATAGAGGCCTAAAACTATTCACTCTCATTCGTACGACATGTATAGACAACAATTATTCACTCACTCACTCACTCATCATGTACACATTCAACCATTCACTCACTCACTCACTCACTCTTTCAGCCATTCATTCATTCACATGCCATATAGAGACATTCATTCACTCATTCATATGTTCATGGAGGCCTAAAACTATTCACTCTGATTCACACACACAAAGAGACACACGGCCATTCACTCATTCACACGTCATATAGAGACTCAACCATTCACCCTGTCATTCATACATCTGGACAACTCCTTCTTGGGCTGTGGGAGGAACCCGTTGAACCCTGGAGGAACCGCGCAGAGAGGCGGGACTCCGACCGGGGACCTTCTGTTCGTCAGGAGGAAGCCCCCGGCATGTACAAACATGTACATGTTGTACATTCAAATACTTACATCATCCTCAGAGTATTACAATACAAGGCAATATTTGCGCTCCCTTACGCAATCTTTATTTTTGGGACATGTTTCCATTTTCAGCCCAGGCAGAGTCCTAACTCACTTGACTTCATTGAAATGAAGTAATTAACAGGCTGTTCGTGAAACGTTCGTACCCGTGATATCGCCAGAACTTCTCCATCGGAGTATCTGTGATGACAGGTGGCGCGCGGGGGGGTTCGGCAGGGGTCAGAATACTCCCATCAACTATCTGGCTAATGGAAGTTCCTTTAATTGAAGACAATAAATCACCCGTCCATCTCTTGGCGTCGGCGGTCTGACTGACTGACGATCCGTCCGAGCTGCGCCTGCCTCCCGTCCAACCGGCCGGGACCGGCTCCAGCTCGCCTTGACCCCGGACGGGTTGAGCGGTAAAGATAATGAATCAAGCTCCGGGGCCGTGTTTAAATCTTCGTTCGTACTCGCATAGAGACGTAAGACGCAGTTTTTTCCTCCCCTCGCTTTGCCGATTCCCGCCGCTTGAAAGGAATCTAAGGAAATCCAATTGGCGGCAACCGGACTGAAGCTTCTCACCGAGGACGTCTGACATGAAACACGCAGGGGGTTCATCGGAGACCCTAAATCGCCCAGATGTGTGACCAATGGTTGTCTTCCATGCGTTGCTGGGAAATGTCTCTATATGACTGTGAGTGGTGGGGGGGGGGGGTGTTGCAGGCCTCCTGTGATTGACTTCATCCAGTCCGGGCTGAAGCCCGACTCTCGTCCAATGACAAACGGGATACGGCTCCAGCCATGGTTGCAGGGTAACCAGGATGGACAATGAACAAATTCATGAATTTCACTTTGTCACCGGCACCTACATGGATAGAGGTGCCAGAATCATGTTAAGATAAGATGAGATAATGCTTTATTGATCCTCATAAGGGAAATTTTTCTTTTCAGTGTCACTGTCTCCAAACCATCCAGCATCGCTGGTCTCACCACTGTTTTGTAAACCTTTCCTTTCATTCTAGATGATGTTCTTCTATCTCATAGAACCCCTGAAACTTTTCTCCACCCATTCCAACCTGCTTGAACCCGTTTCTTCACCTCTTCTCCACACTCTCCGTCGCTCTGGACTGTTGACCCTAAGTACCTGAAATCCTCCACCTTCTTGATCTCCACTCCCTGTAGCCTCACCGTGCCACTCAGGTTCCTCTCATTCACACACATATATTCTGTCTCGCTGCGACTAACCTTCATTCCTCTCCTTTCCAGAGCAAACCTCCACCTCTCAAGATGTTCCTCCACCTGTTCCCTGCTCTCACTACAGATCACAATGTCATCTGCAAACATCATGGTCCATGGAGATTCCTGTTTAACCTCATCTGTCAACCTGTCCATCACCACTGCAAACAGGAAGGGGCTCAGGGCTGATCCCTGATGAAGTCCCACCTCCACCCTGAACTTCTCTTTTACACTTACAGCACACTTCACCACTGTCTCACAACCAGCATACATGTCCTGCACCAGCAGCGCAACAATAACAACATCAATAAATATGAGTATAAATATGAATTAGACAGACAACTAAAAGAAATCTAGAAACAGAAAATGGAATGAATAAATGAATACATTAATTAATTAAAAAAAGCAGTACTTTGTTTCTTCTTGTATGGAAAATGTTGCTGCAAAAATTAGAACGCCCTTCGCACGTGATTGTATGAGACGGCAGGATTAACACTCATTTCAAGTTTTATTTGAAAACGAGTCATTAGCCGACAGTAAAGTAAATCCTATTTGTTTTGTACTTTAGATACAAAACCTGACTTCAACCGTCTAAGTTCATTGTTTCCTCCTGCCAGAGCCCCCCCCCCTCATGTTTCTTTTATTTCTATACCATCAACTTTGATCTGTTCCTCCCGAAACTGTTTCACCTTCAGAAGGGCTCCATAAATCTCTCTTGATCTCCCCGAGGATGAGAAGGTAGGTCCGGAATATGAATCAGCATCGAGCCAATCTGGCCCGAAGTCAAGCAGCATCTAAAATGTCTTTTATCTCCCCGCAGGAGCCTGTACACTCACATACACATCAGTGGGTGGTTTGGATTACAGGAAAACACAGGCCGGGCTCTGCACTAACAGCACTTCTTGAATGTTAATCTTCTTCAAGTGTTTTTTTTTCGTGGTGCTGAGCTGACTGACCTATTTCATCATGGCCACGGTGTAGTCTGTGATAAACACTCTGATACAGGTTGTCTGTCGTTGTTGTATCGTGTAGATGGAGAATAAACGAGTCTTCCCAAGTGCATTAAACAATTTAAAGTACTGCCTCTCCATCTAGAGGAATCGGAATGACACGATGAAGTGCAAATGGCTGGTTTCAAATTATCCTCTGAAACTAGAATTATCTATTTCCCCCATTTACTGTTTGTTCAGGTATTTACATACATATTTATATTTGACATTTTTTCTGTGTTCCGTGTTCCATCTAAGACTATGATTTCGGCGAGACTTTATACATGATTGTATAAAATCCACAATGCTCTGGAATATTCCTTGCCGAGTTGATCACTAAAAAAACACTTTATTTTATTCAAAAGTAATATTTCCTTGCTTGGGGCCAAATAAATTAGTATCTGTTTATTTGACCTTAAATGCAAAGTACAATCTAGTTGCGGTGTTTAAATGTCGCCTGGCGTGTTTGAAATGTCGTTCATAAAAAAGCAGTATTTATTTAATTGTAAAAGACGTTAGTTTATACAATAATTGATGATAAACGCCGTGACTCCAATAATTTCTACACGGGCGCCACCACGCGTACGAGAAC
Organism: Fistularia tabacaria; assembly: GCA_901007705.1. Lineage (NCBI taxonomy): Eukaryota > Metazoa > Chordata > Actinopteri > Syngnathiformes > Fistulariidae > Fistularia > Fistularia tabacaria. The sequence goes on from CAAKHD010005485.1 coordinate 24,983, forward strand.
AGACAAGAAATTAGTCTTTTATTTTCGAACAGGCACCTCGGTGGCCAGGTGCTAAACATCCGGGGTCCTTAAAAATCTCCTTCGTGTTTGATGGGAAATGTAGTTGTGCAGTGTTCTCAGTCCACACTGTCGGACCCCTTGAATACTACAATCCCCACAAGTCATTGTGGCGTCAATCTGCGCGGAGCGACATGGAGTCTCTCTAAAGCGTACATAAATCGCAAGAGTGTTGTCCAACGACTAAGGTAAGCTTTAAACGCAAAATAGAGCGAGTTTTATCACTGGAATTCATGGTTGTTTCGCGAAAGTGAGCGTTTTAGTTTTTAATTTGCGTGCACTTCGTCAAACGCCCATTAGCCGTTTAGCTAGGATGTTAGCTAACGCGGATGCACCGGGGTTTACACTTTTCCACTCGGCAGACACTCAGCAAACGATGCTTTCTGTCTTGTTTAAAATGGAATCAAGTTTGGAAACAATGGAAGGTTTACTTTGACACTGAGATAGACAAGGCGGATACATTTTGATGAATAATGCGCTCGCTGTTATTGCGCTAAATATAACACAAAGAAGATTACATGGTAAGCTGAATCTGACACAGCGTGCCTCAACCAGTGTTCCAGTCAAAAAAAATGTAGAATCGGTATAACTCGATTGAATAACATCAGCTACTTTTGAGAAAATGTGAAACTTAGGAATAAACTCAATCACATAGTATAAAATGTGCAAATAAAGTGATGAAAATGTAGCAAACAATAGTAGTGTGGTTTGAAGTTCAGTCATGGCTGTTCGTTAAAGCACTTTCTTTAGGACATTCATAAATTGACATTTTGAGAAGCCGCCCCCTTATAAACTTCTTAGTGATTGACAAATTTAGTTTGATTTTCTCTCGTTTTATGCGACTTTAGCAATATTTTTTACAAAAAAATGATCAACCTGATGGTGCAGACAGAAAATGTAAAAGCTTTGTATTGGCCCTGGTACACAAAGTTAGTACTTTGTGGATTTTGAATCTAAATGACAAAAGCAGACTTTTTTTTTTTTTTTTTCTTTCACTCCCCCCAGAAAAATGTACTTTTCAAGTGCAGTCGCATCAAATTATTCATCTGCACGTCACACTCATGTTCTCAGATGGCAGCTGATTCCTCAGACAAGAAGGATACAGAATCTTCAGGGACCAAAGACCGAGAGAGGAAACGCAGCCGCTCACGAGAGCGAGATCGCAAAGTCTCGCCTTCCCGGAAACGGCACAGATCCCGCGATCGGAACCGCTCCAAATCCCTCGACAGGTAAATCAAATCAAGGGTCACCGACAAGGACCGGTTCCCTTCATGCTTCATGAACATTACCTCAAGAATGTACACGGTGGAACCTGGTCCTGTTTGTTGTGCTTGAAATAAACTTGTAACCTTTGTTTGCGACTGTAGAGACCGTCGCACGAAAGACAAGGACAGAGACAAGGACCGAGACAAGGAGCGTGACCGAGACAAGGACCGAGACAAGGAACGCGACCGAGACAAGGACAGAGAGAGGGGCCGAAAGGACAGAGATGGGCATCGGCGCGATAAGGATCGCGGCAAGAGGTCAAGGTAGCCGAGCGCTTGAACGCCCAGCTTTGCGGCACAATTCAGAATCCCAAGGTTATTTTGAAGTAAAACTAGAAAGCATGCACATATCACCTCATGAGAAACAACAAATTCACCTCGAAAAGGAACACAATCGCCATAAACTTGGCCGTAAATAATTAAAACTAAATTTGAACGGTACGTGAATTTTTATCCTCTGCTCCGAGATTCAGACGTTTGCCGTTCCTCGGTCACATCTTATGTTTTTATGTATTCATGTCTTTTTTTTTTACTTACAATAGAAGTACCTCCCCCAAGTCCAGGGATTCCAAGTTGAAGAGGGACAAGGACATAAAGACAGAAGAGGACGAAGATGAGAAAAAGAAGGAGAAGGTGTGAATGTGTTTCGAGTCATTCTTGCTGTGACCCTGTCTTGGGTTTACTTTTCTAATTATGGTCCGCGTCCGCTCAGGTCCAGCCGCTGTCCCTGGAGGAGCTTCTCGCCAAAAAGAAGGCAGAAGAAGAAGCCGAGGCCAAGGTGAAAAATGTCCGGGTGTACGTGGCGCTTTTCCCTTTTTGGAGACGGACGATCGTATTCAAATCAATCCTCTGTGAACTTGCTCTCGACAGCCCAAGTTCTTGTCGAAGGCAGAGCGAGAGGCGGAAGCCATCAAGCGGCGGGAGCAGCAGACCGAGGAGAGGAGGAAGATGATCGACGAGGAGAGGAAGAAGAGACGCGTCTTCCAGGACTTGGGACGAAAAATGATGGGTGTGTATCCGCGGCGTTCGCCGGACGGATGACCGTCGCGCTGCGGAGCCGCGTGTCCCAACCGAGGCTGTGTGTCACAGAGGACCCCCAGGAGAGGGAGCGGCGGGAGCGCAGGGAGCGCATGGAGCGCGAGAACAACGGGACCGAGGAGGACGACGGGCGCCAGAAGCTGAGAGAGGAGAAAGATAAAGGCAAAGAGCTCCAGGCCATCAAGGTGGAGTATTTTGGGAGGGTCACACGGGGTCTCTCCTCCTCCGCTCTATTCAGACCTTCCCCTCACTGCCAGCCAAATGGCCACCAGATTTGTCGGTCATTCTAAGGCACCGTTCGCCAGAACAGCTCCGTTTTTCCGGCGTCCAAACACACAATGGAGACTTATTAATAAATAATGTGCACAAAACATTAAGTTTCAAAACACAATGAAACCGTTAGAATCAATAATTCGGTGAAGCAACGACAACATCGAAAGTACGGTATTTTCCGGACTATTGAGCGCACCTGAATAGAAGCCGCACCAGCTAAAAATGAACAAATAACTATATTTGTAAGCATATCAGTTGCAGATGTCAACGTTGTAACGTGAGATATTTACACACAAAGATGTTACACAGAAACATTTTTCTCAACTTATAATTCAACACGTACCTGTAACATCCACGATTACGTTGCTTTTTTCCAAACAGCGCTTAAAAAAGATTAATAATCAATAACACAAGGAAAGATCCATCCATCCACCCCCTCTTTGTCCGACTCCAGCTGATCGCTATCGTCTTCTTCCTCCTGCGCACTGAAACCATAAGTCTTCTTCGGTGTGGAACTTGACCAGCGGTGGAAACACCTCGGCCGTCTGCTCTCTGAGCGTTCACCCGGTCTTCAAGAACGTTTTCAAGTTGGGCCATAGGGTTTTTTTTCACCTCTGAAAGCTCAAAAAAATCCATAAATCAGCCGCATCGTTGTTTAAGCCGCAGCGTTCAAAGCGCGTGAGAAAGGTAGCGGCTTCTTCTCTTCCTTTCTGCGTTTCCCTTTTCAGGTGTCGCCACAGCCAATCAACCTCCTCCATCTAACCCTGTTCTCTGGATCCTCCTCTCTCACACCAACTACCTTCATATCTTCTCTCACTACCTCCATAAATCTTCTCTTCGGTCTTCCTCTAGACCTCCTGCCTGGCATCTCCAATTCCAGCATCCGTCTACCAATATAGTCCCTATCCCTCCTCTGTCCATGACCCAACCATCTCAGTCTGGCTTCTCTGACCTTCTCTCCAAAACATCTAACATGAGCTGTCCCTCTGATGGACTCATTCCTGATCTTCTCCGTTCTTTTCACTCCCAAAGAGAACCTCAACTTCTTCATCTCTGCTACCTCCAGCTCTGCCTCCTGTCTTCTGTTCAGTGTCACTGTCTCCAAACCATCCAGCATCTCTGGTCTCACCACTGTTTTGTAAACGTTTCCTTTCATTCTAGATGATGTTCTTCTAGCTCATAGAACCCCTGAAACATTTCTCCACCCATTCCAACCTGCTTGAGCCCGTTTCTTAACCTCTTCTCCACACTCTCCGTTGCTCTGGACTGCTGACCCTAAGTACCTGAAATCCTCTACCTTCTTGATCTCCACTCCCTGTAGCCTCACCGTTCCAACCGGGTTCCTCTCATTCACACACATATATTCTGTCTCGCTGCGACTAACCTTCATTC